>SAYR01001031.1:20923-102510 GCA_004382745.1 Argopecten irradians irradians | reverse complement strand
AAAAAAAAAAAAAAAAAAACACCAAATGCTGAATGCTGAAACTAATTTATTAATGGATTTGCTTGCTTTATCCAATCTAGTTATCAATCATTCCCCTAAAACCATATTATGAAGACAATGCATGATCTTCAAGACAGTTTGTCCTATCCAAGTAAGAAGATGTTCCTCTTAACATCAGGGTTCTGTGATTGACCAAGGGGAGATAATTTTTCCCTAAACATTAGGGTACGTATTATTATAGACTTAGAGGAGATCAATTTCCTCTTGAAATAGGTTTCTATTAATGATAAAGAGAACTTTCCTCTGGATATTGGGTACTATAACCATTGGTATCTTCAATACAATTAATAATTAGCATAAGTACTCTAATAAAGCTATTAATACAGATGAAATTTTATTTTATTACAATAGAAACAGCACAGATATTAGCAGTAAATACACAGTAAATATAGTGTCATTGCCAGAGATATGGTATTTTGTCTTAGAACTGGAAAAAAAAAAAAAAAAAAAACAGAAATATTCGTTGTTTATCCAAGTGCCTGTTCTACACTAAAACATTAGTTTGTTTAGGCAGGAAGTATTTCAGCAGCACTTCATGTGCAAGCTAAACATAACCCTCAAGTGTAAACGCTTTTTCTTAAACTTTACTTTGTAGCAGTTAAACCTCGTAATGGCTATAATTTTCTCCTGTAGAGATATTTAAGCACATTGCAGCAGTTATGGAACCGATTAAAGTTTTCATGCTAGAACTGTTTTATACCGAGACCTACGATGATGTAAGACTCTTCAGATAATTTATTGCAGGAAAGAATAACATTACCCTCTTAGTTAGCCTTTAGCATTAAGGATTTACTGAATAGATTGAATATATTTTTTAAACTTTGTTTAAGTTTCTAAAAACTTTCAGATGATGAACACACACCAAATTATTTCTACATAACGCTATTATCAGTGTATACATACCCTTTATTAAGATTTGGGAAATGTACCATTTAATTATATTATACAAGATATTGCCTGGAATATCAACTTAATTGTGTGTGTTTATGAACACAAATCAAAATTGGCAACTGAATTTTGTTTCAAAAACATTTGATTACCATATGGCACGACATATAAGACACATATCATTAGCTCAACAGATTTGTGTCACTGTGGCGGTGATTGTGGTTAAGGTGTCGGACATTTTATCGATAGTTCTCTGTTTCTATGTCATGAATTTTGAAATCCATTGAGTCTGTGGATGTTGGTCAGTGATTTTTCTGGGGGTTTTTGGGGCTCAATTTTTGTGGATAGTAAATTTTTACATTTTCGTTGGCACTTAAATTTGTACAAAAATGAGCCAAGAGATTGTAAAACTGAAAATATTTATGAATTATGTACATGTATACATAATATTCTTCCTACATAGAGTTTAGCAGCTACATTCTGATAGACAATAAAAATGTCTGGTACAGGTCCCTGGTGTTTAGAGAGGCTAATATACGGAGGCATATTAACGACAGTAACCGCGACGGCAACATTGTCCATTAGTTGTATTTGGTCTCTCAGACATGTTAGTCTGTCAGAGCAAAAAAAAAGTGTAAGTTGTTTACAGGAGTTGAGGAAATTGTGAAGGAGAGAAAATAAGCAGGAGCTGCGTATGATGATAGTTTTTGGGGGAGGAGGGGAGGGTATGAAGAGGGAGAGGGGAGGGGGTGAGTGTGAAGAGGCGGTGAGGGGAGATATCGGTGGAGAAAATAGGGGGTGAAGAATGTTACAGAAAATATAGAAAAAGAGCTTGACAGGAGGTTGGGTTGTGAGGAAGGGGGAAAATATCGGGAACTGAGTAGGAAAACTGTTGACAGGCTGGACAAGTAGTTAAAGCATAGACAGCTGTATGGCTCTTCACTTTAATTGTCATGTACCATGGTGATTAGAGTCATCTCTTCCGACTTGTATTATGTAACAGAGAATCAGATTGGTTAGCTGTAGTAGGAAAACTGTTATTCTCAATCTGATTGGTTCATTGTTATTACAAATGGCTCTTTTTAATGTGGGTGGAAAGTCTGTTGAATTCTCAGAAAGTGATACAGTTCATAGAAACAGATTTATAAGATGAAAATAACAGAATGGTTTTTTTTGCAATTAACAGAAAAAAATACATGAATTTCTAACTCTGTTGAAGCCATCAAACAGATTCTAGTGTATATATGTTTTTAAAAAGTTTCTCACAGAACACGCTCACTGTTTTGTTGTTTATGGTGAAACATGCCCTCAGGAATACACAAATGTCTATTTAATTAAACATTACTCCCAAAATAGTTTTACAAAAATTCAAACAAGTTAAATATTTCTTTCCCTAAAAACCTGTGTTTATGTTCTCTGCTCATTCTCTTTTAGATCTGTTCTGGCATTTACAGAGTTTTCTAAACTTTTCTCAATCAACTTTCATTAAACATGTTAAGCTGATGGCAAAATGTCAAGTCTGCAAATGGATTGGGGTAAAATTATTCTTTAGCCAAAGGGAGATAACTCCTACATGCTTATACCATTTTTTTCTTCATTGAAAACTGATGTTGAACTAAAAGTTAAAGAAATATACCATTCAGATGATGATTTACTTGAAACTCTGCCAGAAGTCTTTGATTTGATTTATCTATAAGCCTTTATGAAGTCTGCTTAATGTTTAAATAGACCTGCTCAAAGAATGTGGGGTAACTTTCTTAAGTATTGCAGAAGAATCCGTACTTTGATGTGGAATAATCCGTCAATGAGAACCACTTGCGGTACGCTCATTAACTAACACTTATCAAAACTATTTTCATATGTAATAAAATCCAATACAAACATTTCTATAAATACATCTCACTTACATAATATCTATAACCTCTTTCTTATTCAACAAAATTAATCAATTTTATGCAACATCTGAAATCACTTTGATGTTTAAGATGGAAACCTTTCGTTATAATAAGATTAACTTATTCACTCCTAAAAATTCATTATGAACTGTTCCAGCTTTGAATAAGATTAGTTCAAATATTTTTTTCAGGGGTGATCCCATTAAGATTTATTGGAAAAAAAATGAGAAAAATTCTCAAAAGTCTATACAGTACATAATTTATTATTAGGTTCACAATTTAAAAAAAAGAGAAAATTGAAATAAAATATCCTTTTATAAGCTTGAATCATTATCTGACATCTCCACTGTTTACATTAGGGACATAAATGATTCAAACAGACAAAATTTTATAGAATTTGATTTTTTATTTACATGAAGTTAAATTTATCACCTGATTAATTGATCAGGACATATTTTAAAGATGCTCCATCGCCGACAGAGCATAAACAATGTTCATCATTTGAACAATAATTTGTGTTTAATCGTGTATATATATGTCTAATTAACACAAAAAAGCAATATAGAATAATTAATTTTGCTTTAAGTGCATGCACAATCAGTAGTTCATTCCATATAGAATATAGTGCCACGGAATTTCTTCGGATGCAATTAATTATTTTTAATATTTTTATCTTGAAGTAAAATTAGAATCTCAAACTTTTCAAAGGTGGTAATGGTGTAAAGTAATTAAGTAACTTTGGTAACTGAAGAAAAATGCAAAATTGTCTGCTCCTGTTTTTGATAGAGAAAAAATACCATTTGTTAGTGGTGGAGCATCGATCTTTAAACTATGGTCAGATCAATTAATTGATTGAATTGTCAATAATCAGTACACCAAATAGGATGATATTGTTATTGATAATTTATATATAACCTTCCAATGAAAACTACACATACGTCTATCTCAGTTATTGAAGATATTAAAACTGAGAAACAAAAAGTAAGTTACAATAGATTCGGCTGACTCTTAGTGCTGTTAAAAAATCAAATTGTCCAGACTCTAGGAATCAATTTTAAATTACACTTATTACACATCTCTCATCAAAAAGAAGATTAAATTCAATGGCAAAAAATTGAATTGAAATCTAATCTTGTTTACCTCAAATTTTTTTTAGAGAATTTCCACTTTTAAATAAGATTAAAAAGACATTTTTTCATATCTAAAAAAAAGTTTTTGAAGGACAGCATCATTATTTTTCTTTTCTTTAAATAACTTCCATTCAAGAAAGACTATCAAAATTTATATAAACTGAAAAAATGGAAAATATAATGGGTAGCATAGGAGGTAAATGCTATTTTGTAAATCAAATATATGACATTAGATAAGGTCAGATAGGTATATCTAACATTAGGGTTAAAATAAATATATTTATATACAAATATACTCGGTTACATCCAAAATGGTTAAGAAGTAACTATTAATTGGAAACATTTGATGTCTAATTAACTACTATAGTGATGTAAGTCAGGGGTCTGATGTCAGTGGGAGGGAGTCCGGGAGGGGGAGTGAGATAGTGATCTGTTGGGGAGAGGAGCCTCCAGGAGTTGTCTGTGCTACTCACAGTTACACAGCCATTTGTATGTAGTATTATCTCTATACCACTACCCTGAAGGTCAAACAACCATGCATTCTACCAGTGGATATTATACCTGATTCCGCTGGGCGCATTCCCCTCACCTGACTCCGCCACGCGTGTGTCTTTACATCACACGACACCGGACCCTTGTCAAAAACTTTCTTCATTGATAACCGGTAAGTTTTTACAGTGATTAATTATGCACGATTTCTGAGTCATTTTATGATACGCATACCAATATTTTTGAAAAAGATGGGTTATTTTTAGACCCGTGGCAATGTGTTATGGTGATTCTGTGGAGGGAGTAAGAAAACTTTGTGCCTTAACTTCTTTGGTAAAGTTGTGGATCTAGCATTATTTTGCAAAAGTTTGAGCTTTGTTTTAGAAATCTGTAAACCTATTTGTTTTTTTTTAAATCAGAAAAATTAACATCAGAGATTTTTTTTAGGAAAAAAACTATTAAGATGATATGCAAGCTAGCTTCTATAAGTTTACATTTTAATTTTTCTCTCAGAGAAGATAAGTCCTATAATAGAAATAATTAAATATTGTTGAAAGGAGAATATTTAAAAACATACATTTTTGTATATTTTAGGCAAAGAGAAAGAGAAAACATAATTGTATTAAATCTTGATCATCTTATACCGCGAAAATATGCATTATATATGAAAATGTTAAAAATATTATTCAGGACTTATCAAAATCAGTTTCCATTGAATCCTTTGAAGGATGTCTTGGGCAGTAATAGATTGGCTGTGATGGGGATACTTGTAGTAGTATTGTTGGTGTGATATGGAGGGATGGTGAGGGAGGGGGGTATCGGTTGGTGAGATGATAGCAGGGCATAGCTGGCTACTGTACAGGTAATTATCTGGTTCTCTATACACCCTTCTCTTAATTAACACGGCCAATTACCTGTGGCCAGATAGTGCTGCTTCTGTACCACTAAGTGTATCAAGTACAGCTGGGAGATAATGCTATCTCAATGCTAAAGCCTTGTAATTGAACAGTAAAAGTAAACTAGGACACGTTTGAGGATTTGATTGATTGATGGGTCAGCTAGTCCTTGTTCTGGTTCCTGAGGCTTGGGTGTGAAGTTTTAGGGCACTAGGACTCTACAGATACCAACAACAGATTGACCACCAGTCTCTGGACTATCAAAATCATCACTAAAAATTGGCTTGCTTAATTTTTTCTCTGCAGCATCTGATTCAAGTTTCTAAGTTTCAAAATAAGGGGAGATAATTTAGTATTATTATTCTCCTGAGAATATCGAAAGGTCTGAAATTCCAGGCAATAGCTTGAAACTAAATTGGTGTTCAGTTTGTAGGTTATGAGAATTATCCATTGAATTTTATCTCATATTTGTCACTACAATATGCACAAATCTAGTACCTGAATTTCAAACTAGGGGAGATAATCTAGCATTAGATAGAACCCTGGTGTCTGTTGGCCAGTCTGATGTAAAGGCTAAGGATGGGGCTGATATGGAAGACTATCTGTACTTGCCCCAGGGGAAGGAAGTCTGACATAGGTGGAATGTGGTATATCCCCTGGGTAGGACAAACAACAGAGATCCAGTGATAGTAACAGGGTTTGAGTGCATTACTGGTCAGAACCTGGTACACAATCAGAGGAGGTATAGTGTTGTATTTGTTATCATTAGAGTGATCTATATATACTTAACAGATGTCTATTCTAGCCACATTAATGGTAGGTGTCTATCCTCTACTCCAACTCCTACCCCTCTCACTCCACATCTGCCCATTTCATCCCTGTACTGATGTACCCTTCCCTCACAACTTTTTTCCATTTGACCCTTTCCATCAAACCTGCTTTCCGATACCCCCTCCCTTATTTTCCCTCTTTCACACTTTATTCCTCCTGGGCCACCTTCCCTATTTCATCTCTCAACTTTACCCCCAGTTCCTCCCTAAACTCTAACATCCTCTCTCCATCCATTTCATGCCCTTCCTGACTTCCTCTCTTCCAGTTGTCTCCCTTGTTTTTGAACCCTTTTCCTATTTGACCATCTCTCACATTCTCTTCCTATTTGACCTTCGTCATAACCCCTTTTCCCCATTTGTCCTTCATCCCACACCCTCTTCCATTTTGACACCCCTCACCCTCCCAACCCTCCAATTAATTCCCCTCCCCCAATCCTTCACCAACATATACCTGCTGTTACAACTTTCCACCCCCTCCCTACTTTTCCCTCCCTGTATATAAATCTATATCATAACACATTATTCATACCTGACCATTTCCCTATCCCCATCACTATATTATTATCTCCACCACATGCCCCCATAGAACCTGTACCACCAGATATATGTCCTCACTACCTTACATAGCTACCCATCCCCAGCCTGGGTGGAATAGATAGATCTTGGTTCAGGTAAGTATAAGGAGAGGTGGGGAATATCAGTCAGCCAGTACATTAAGGGGTGTTAAATAAGACAGGTGTCCTGAAGCTGGTACACGGAGTATTCTCTCTAATTCTCTAACTCCATGGTGCCTTTTTTCTTGTTGATTGTAAATGTTCTTATAATTCCCAATAATTTGATGAAAAATTTATTTCTTTTAAATGAAATTTAAATCTTTGTTTTGTATTTGTTAACTTTTGTAAAGGTTCCAAGTCATGCTTTGACCTTTCTTGTAGCTTATGACGTTGTGACCCGATAAGAAATCTGTTTATCTAGTAAACATCATTGGATGAAAACATTTGATTAAAAGATAAATTAGTTGTGCGGTGTTGGAGAACATTTACCACAGTGGCTGATGATGCTGTACTGTACCACCAGAGTTTGTTTATCTTCCTCCTCTGCTTGGCATCAGCTTACATACAAAATGTTCTTCCAAAAATGTCCACAGGAGGCCCATTGAAGGGGAATATTGAAATTGTGTTGATATTAGTCACTGTCTGTTTCTTTCCAACCTAAAAATCTTTTTCGTTTGCCTCCCCTGAATAAACAATGAATGGTAGAGCATTCAGACAAATGTGTGAAATATTTTATAATGATATGAATCTGTGGTAAAATGTAAGATTAATTAGAGAATGGATTTGTGTAAAACTGGCATTCTTCAGTCTCCCCTCTTGTACTCCCGAATGAATTAAATGCTATAATGAAGGAGGAATTCTTTTGATTTATAGGAGAAATAGTGTGAGAAATAAACATTCATGTGTACATGTAAACCTTCCCTGCCATATAGTTATATTAATAATACATCATATCAATTAGCAGGGCGACACCAATAAGCAAAACACTTGTTTAATTGTTCATTATATATACTTAAGTACTCAACCATAGACACAGTTAGATTAACAGTGGGGCTATTTATGAGATAGCCGTTCAAATAAACAATTATAAGTAACTCAGAATCTAGTTTATCAATACTGACAAAAAAATTCAGGTACAGCCTTTTTCCAAATTAGCTAAATTAAAACTTCCTCCCCTCCCAAGCTTCCATTTCCTGCCCTCCCCTCTTTGAATTAACTCCTCCTCCCAGCTTCTATTGCCTGCCTAATCCAGTCCTAGCTAAGCCTATAATTTGTCCATTAGTACCAAAGGATCTGGTCTTTATCTGGCCGACTGGAGGGGGAGAAACAGTAATGGGATTATAATAGGATTAGGTACCACAGCCCAATAAATGTTTGTAGGAAGTCACATCACCATGGCAACGGATGTAAACAAATTCCAGTGTAACTGCTGGCCATGTATAAACATCAAACTGGCAGGAGTTCTTGTTCTGCTGTTTAGAATGTATTTTATCAAGTAGATATTTAAAAGTTTTTGTTCTATCATTTATTGAAAGGTTTGTTATTTCAGATATGATGGGTTTTGTTTACATGTGGAGCGGGGTAAAATAATTAGAGTTAGAACAAAAACCTAATGTTACAGTCACTTCCAATCACTTAGCTGATGCACCCTGTAGATATGCGATCTGCTGTCAAAACAAAACACATGTACTCAATGACCTTGACAGCTGTTAAGTAGGTCACCAGGTTAGGATAAGTACTTATAAGTTTGTCTACTGTTACATTTATTGAGGAATGCGTTATTTTAACATTACACATGTCCGTACTTCAAACTTCGTATCCCAGTCTGACACATAACCCTCCAAACATTCAGATGATTCAGTTTATATGTTATTCATTGTAATTACTGGTTAAATGGCACTGTCCTGTTTTTTCCGTCATGTTATTTACGCATACTCAAGCTAGCACGGACACAAAATATGAAGCACAGACCTCCTATTATAAGAACTAGGGAATAAATGTTGAGGATAACAGAATGAATAGGAAGTTTTCTAGAACTGGAAAGACCTTCAATTTTCATGCCTCGACATGCAATGGAGTTATTGGAGGTGGCATAAACTGTTATTTGGCCAAGTTGTGAAAATGTTCTCCAACTCTAGGTCGCAAGTTTGAATCCCATATGGGGCAGTTGCGAAGCATTGACTACTGATCAGTAAGTTTTCCCTAGGTATTCCAATTTTAATTTCCTCCACCAACAAACCTGTCCTTAAATGCCCCATGCTGATTTAATATGGAGGAAGATATGTGTCTTTCAGACATTTCTAGTTAAGGTATGGGAAACATTAACATCATTATTTTGAACAAATACATGGATGAAAGAATTAATTTACAAAGGTATGTGTTCTGTATACCACATAGCCAGCAGAACTGCTTTTCTGTCTGCTATCGGCTACTGCCACATTTTGTTTTGCCAACCAGTTCCGTAATTCGGCCAAACGATCTTGTATGTTGGCCAATGTGCCAGGTTCTGAAGTAATAATTAACAAGGTGCATTGTACTGGTAATGACCTAGGTGTTAGGCCAGTTTTCTAGGTACTTGCATCCCTTGTATCTCTGTCTGCCCACACTGCAATGTGCTGGAGTTGTTACCTCATTGCAATGAGTGGTGCCACAAGGAATGGTGTAAATACAATGTAGCTATAGGTTTCTGACACTAATTGTCAGCAACCTTTCTTGTGATGGAATCATTATAAGTGCATGTACAACAACATCAGAAATTCAGAAAATTCTTTTAAAAAATCACTGATTTATTGTATAGATTGTCTTGCAGACTGTAAAGCAATTAGTTGCTTTGCAGAAATATGTATGCCTACAAGGATATCCTTCACATAGGACAATATTTGACCAACCTCTATAAAGATGTTGCTTCTCCTCCAGCTATTCTTAATATCAATAATAATAACAAAAAGTGTAGATTTTTGCTTTGCCGCTTTGCCAATGTACTCCATTTATGCAACAACAATAAAGATAATGTCACACGCACAAGAAAGAAAAAACAGCAACAAAGGTCTTGCTCAAATTTTTCAGTAATGACTTTCATACTGTTTGTAAAGTTGCACAGCTTACTTCTATATGGGTAAATTTCTGTCACTGCAAATCTGTGTATGATCATGAGCTACAAAATATCGGTGTGGAGATCATGTCAATGATATTGAGTACAATAAGTTCCTATTTCCAGTAATCGTGACATCATGTTTTGATGTAACTGCACGATGATGTCCCAATCACCATAAGACATGCCTTCTGATAAGTTTAACATCAGTGTATGTATAACCTGCTTTATTTAGGGGATTCAGTAACCACTGTAAACATGTGTGGATCTTGAAGCAATTAACAAATTAGTACTGACAGTTATTGGGCAACAGTTAATACCAGGAATACACAGGAGACATGTAGGATTCTTTGTGGAGATAAATATATATACAGGAAGTAGGTAGAATGTCAATCTCCATTTCTTTTTTGATGCACAGGAAGTTGGAGAAAATATCCATTGATTATCCCAGGTGGTGCAATTTTCAATATCTTATTCTCAAAGTACTATTACGAGTTGGTAGAATGTAATTTGCTATTTCTCAAAGTTCTATAGGAAGTTGGTAGATATCAATAGCTTAAATACTAAGGGAAGTTACTAGAATTTCAGTAGCTTATTCTCAAAGTTCTTCAGAAAGTGTACTGGAATTTCAATGGTACATTTTCAAAATTCTTCAGGAAAGCATTAGAATTTCAATAGCTTATTCTCAATGTTCTGTAGGCAGTTTGTAACAAAGAGTAAGTTAATCGATATAATTTGGTAAATAGCTGTTTTCTTCAAGGTCTACTGCAGATTGGAGAAATGTCAATTGCTTATCTTGAAGTTCTAAAGGGAATTGGTAACACAACAAAAGTTTGTAGAATGTCATTTCACATGAAATTTTTCTTTAAAGCCCTGTCTGTGGTAAATGTTGCATCATTTTAAACCACGAGGGAGTGGGTAGAATGTAGATTGGTGTCTACAGCTATTTTAGGTTGATAGAATGTCAAATGTTGCTTCCTTCTAGAGCTACGTGAAATTTGACCTCATTTTCAGCCAATCAGAATTTGACAACCTACAATGTAATTCACACTTTCATCACTTCTAATCCTTTCAAAACTTTTACAATAGGTTGGAAATAAAATAATAAAATTGTCATCCCAGAGTTGATTAAATTTCTAGTTTATTGGTTTGTCATATACATGTGGATCTGTAATTTCCACTATCATCATTTTCTTATATAACAAAGTGAATGACACCTTTGATCACTTTTTCACAACCTTGCAAATTCATCTGAAATAGCGATTTTATGATTCTATCAATGTATGTAAAGGCCACACATTGGCTTGGATACAGAACATGCTTGATAATGTCATGGATATATTGATACTTTCCTGACAAAATCCAGAAAGAGCATTTCTTTATTTTGAAACAGAAGATATTTCAATTGTACTTGACATATGAAGGGATAGAATTACAAAAAGGTATGTAACTCTTACTCAACATCATTCTTACGTCTAAGTGCCAAGAATTTTCAGAAACTCTTTTAATGACAAAAAAATTTCTTCTGCTTAAACAAAATTAAGCAGGCAAAGAAAATTTCTTCGCCAGAATTATGTCAAAGCAAAAAAAAACAGAAAATTAAGCTAACTACGTAAGAGTTACCTACAGGTGAACACTTCAGACAATTAACTAAACTTTCTATACCCTATAAAAACAAGAAATTTAGATTCTCACAGACAGTTTATAGAGTTAGCAATTGGATTACTACACCAAATGTTTCAAAGTGCTGCCATTTTTAAAGAAGAAAAGTTTAAGAGCCTTGGTGTATATCTGAGATGTGGTGGCAGGTGAGTGTGCCTACTCAGAATCCGTACAGGTACTTGGCAATCCCCCGTAATTAACAGACGGCACCAGGAAGAAAGTAATCGTCAGGAATTTGCTTACAGCTCTAACCTGATGGAGTTACCGTATGCAACATTTTTGTTCCCATAGTGTATATTGGAGAGTTTTTGTGTGTGTAACTGTCTACATCTGTCTGCTGAAACACTACTGTGTCTTACAGTTTGAAGTTTTGAGGTTGTTATGGTTCTGATTATGGGTATTGGTCTATAAATAGATCAGATGATGTCATTAATATGTAACAGGATGTATTTACGTCCCAAACCCAAAAACCATATAGTAGATAATAGAAATTAGATTTTCTGATAAACCTGTCTATAATGAACACTAAAGAGACATGGCAATTATGTCCTTTATAGACAGGATATATGCACAGGATGTACTTTATAAGAGGTGTCCTTTAGCACACAGGTTTAACTGGATTTTCATAGCATCCTATCACATTGCTTTTCACATTTCTCTATGAGTAGCTCTTCATGGCATTACTATATACCATGCTAAGTAACAAGTATTCCGCCATTTCCCTAAGAGAAAATCCTCAGGATGTTAATGTAGTAACAGTTTGAACTGCTATATTTCCATTTCTGTAAGGGTAGAACGTCATGGCATTACTTTGGTAACAGGTGTCCTAACATTTTTGTATAGGTAGTTCTTCATAACATGATTATGGTAACAAGTAGGCATCTTAATGATCACTTTGTATATTTTTATGTCTGTTACAAATTCATACGGATTTTGAGGTGCCTTAGTACAATACAATCCAGCCTGCTGCTTCATGGACATTCACCCAGCTTTCCAACCAGGCTTGGTATTATAAATTAGAAAATTGGTCTACTAACCTAAATTCCATAACAAAACTTAATTGGCATGTTTAAAATAGAAGTAATTGGACAAAGAATGTGTCAGAATATAATGCAGTATTACGTTCAATTATAAGTGTGGATGTATTTCATCAATAGATTCTTGTTTATAACAAGTGTGTATCAGTTGTACATGGAAAGCATGTGCATTGGCGTACGTTGGTGTGTGTATTACACATACCTGGTTACAGAGTCTGTAACACACATTCTACCGAACACGACTTACAACTTTCTGGCTTCTCGGAGGTGGGATATATACAGCATACAGAAAATGTAACAAAAAACAAACAGTGAAATACTCTCTGGCCTATTGTATATCCTAAACACAGTATTTCGTAGAGGAGCTGTGTTTGATGTAGGAGGTTTGTGAGTGAGGAAGCTTTCAAGGACGTTCAGGTCAAGCGATTTATACTTCATACAAGGTAATTCTTAGGAGCAGTTTATTTTTGGTCATAAGGTCAAACAATTTATACAAATTATTGTATAGACTGTTATTTTTGGGAGTCGAAATTTTCACGATTTGATCTTAAAAATGTGAAAATTAAATGTTAGCTGTTGAATTTTTGTGATCTATCTTTAAGGGCTTATATGATACAACCATTCTGAATTTTTCGTGATTTTTTGCAATCATACCAATGTCTAAAAATAACCGCTATATGGTAATCTTCATAGGAGCAGCTTATTTTTGTTCAGCAGGTCAAAATTTTTATTCATTCTAGGTTGTCCATAGCGACAGCTAATTTGATCAGTCACCAAATCATACATTTTATTGGTACATGGTCGGTCTTGGCAGTTTAGTTATTTCAAAGGTCACTATATGTTTGCATGAATATTGTGTAATAAAAATCGAGAAGTCAGTCCAATGATTTTATTCAGGTCAATATTTTCTTCTTGTTTGAGCATTACTATGTTGAAATTGCTATGCATTATACCATGTTTCATTTATACTTTCTATAGATTTAGGTATAAAATGTAACATTTTTGATAGTAACCTAGCTTGCTTACCAGGAGTCCCCGTCTTACTGTATATTTACTTATTACATTTTGTTTAAAGGAGGAGGGATCTTGATGGGATGTTTTCTTTCTTTTGATAGTATCTATATGTGCAAGATATTATTTTTACTTTTTTTGCATAGTCAATGTGCATGTGTAAATTTTAAACCATGTCTTTTTTAAAATAAAATCATGAAAGTTTTCCAACAAACCAATTCTGCTTCCTAGTCACCACCATATATCTATTGCCCAAACCCTATATAAATCAGGCTTGCCATTAGCTGCCTGATGTATTCAAATCTGTTATCATCAAACACTGGGAAATATGCACTATCATTTAATAAAAAAGATTTGGCTTCTTATCAGAACCTGTGATGAATCTGATGATAAATCGCCCACAGCATGCGAGTGGTACCTCTCTCTCTCTCTCCCTCAGTGTCTTGAGTCTTGTACCAGTATCACCAGCACGCTTCCAGCCATGTGGGGTTCCTCTCACGGCACACCTTGGTAGCCATTAACACCTAGCTAGCTCAGACTGGGAAGTTTGGTAGCTCTTGTTTGTCCCAACTTTACTCCAAAGTTTGTTCAGTGCAATTTGAGCATATTTTTATGCTCACACGTAAGTGAGGTGTTGGAGATGGGGGTATATAAGTTGAGGGAAGGGGTATAGCTTGGATAAAGAAAAAGATGGTGGAAATTGCTAGCCTTTCGTTCGTGGATTCTATTTTGTCAACAAAATCCTGTAATGTGTTTTTATCCTTATTCAAACTTCATGCCCTTTAATTTCTGAAAATTTTATTAAATTGTTGATTCCATACCCTCATGAACTCTGAATTTATTGCCTACAAAGCAAATGCTTGATAGAAATATAAAAGTTTATGAGGTCTTGTAGAACTGTATAGATGTCTGGTGATTGGAACTTCTCGGTGTTTCCTTTTGAGACCTGAGGTTTTGGATGTATCATGATAAGACATTGGTGTCTGTGAGCAGTATGGGTGATGTCTGTCAGTGATAAACTGAGGGTTTTAACTTCTCAAACATTTATCAAACATAAAAACAGCATGTTTCTATTATAGTTGAGAATGTGGATGGAAAAGTCTTCTTTATTGAGGTCAAAAGGTCATGCAATAGCGCATCTTTCCATGACATTTGGTAACACATTATTGAAAATTGCTCAAGGACGAAGCATAAAAAAGGAGTTATCTTCAAATCAAGCAGACAGTTGAATAATCCCCAAATTCAAACACTAACAATTTTAATTTAACCTTCAAGTTTCAACTCTATAATAGAGATTTTTTTTATGAAGTCAAGTACTGATAACTCAATTCAATCTTAAGCTAAAACATTATCAATTGTATTCAACTTTCAACTCGAGTATAGACAATTGCATTCAACTTTCAACTCAAGCATATACACTTTCATTCACCCTTAAATATACCTAGACAATTTAGTCTAGATAAAGACTTGACCTTTCCTATAAACATCGCTTCTAATGGCATCAGAATTCAACCATTATTTTACCAGATCTGACCATCACTGAAACAATATACAAACAATATCTATACAACAACAAGATACTTTTTGGCTCTGGTATGAAGGTTGTGAACCGGACAATACACTTGGTACAATGGTCAAGCAGGAGTTGTACCTCTGTTAGCTGACCAGCATACAATTGGAAACTATTCAAAGTCTCAAGAGTATCAGGTCAAGGCTCGTAACAAAAATATACAGCAGTGTCAGTGAGTGGAAAATTACTGAACTAGTGATCATCAAATTATGTGAAATCCGAAACATGTACATGTAGTTAAAGACTGGCTACATAATAAAAACTTCTATGATTTAGCCATGGTAAAGCGTCTACGATAATGATCCAGAAACCTGGGTCCATGTATGACAACAGTTAAAACATCAGAAATATTTCATTTTCTGTGGAATTACAATGATTGAGAAAACCCCAGTCAAAAAGTTTAAAAGTATAAAAGTTTTAACTGTTATTATCACTTTAAAATGCATATAATTTTTACAAAAAATCCACATTTCAATCAGTTGATTTTAGGACTAAAAAATGTACTTTTCAATGTGTGTTTGTCGATGGGTTGTCTACTTAAGGTATCTGAAAGGCATCATAAAGCTCTCAGATAAGGTATAGTGTTATGCCAGAATGATGTGATCTATTCAAGGCTATAGTGTACAAAGAAAAATTCTTGAACTTTTAAAAAGACTTTGAAGTATTGAAAATATGATACATTTATACTTTCTACGATATCTGAATCTCCCCCAATCTGCGTTAGTTATGACAGTAAAATCCCACCTTGTTTTGCTCGAGTTGGCTGGGCCAAGATAGTCAAGCTGTTAATGTGTTTTTGTTTCCATGGTTTGGAATAAAAGGTCAAGGTCAAGGTCATACAGCCAAAGGTTTTATATCTTGCCAAACAGTTTGCTGAACTCTTAAACTGATTTTCAGGAATATCATGTCTCAAAGAGCGTACAGTTCCAAGGTCAACGCCCAGAGCTGTAATCTTTGACTTTTGATACACATATTTCTAATCAACCCAACCTTACATAAAATGTTGACTCTCATTAATCATTTCACAGAATTATAAACATTGTTTAACATTATTGTAACCGATAGATATTAATCATTTCATAGAATTATAAATGTTGTTTAACATTGGTTACCCTTAGGCATTCCTTACATTTTTGGTGCAACTTGCTGTTCCTGTAGGCTGTTGTTTCAGTATTATAGGAACTTAATATTTCTGTGACTAATAATAGCATGATGTGCACTTTAAGGTCATGATGCATAAATACCAGGTGGCTACTTATATACGCCTTTCTATGGGATTCAGGTACTTAAAATCCCACCTTAGGGGTACCAAGGTTTTACAGTACTAGTATGGTCAGATTTATGGAGGGGTTTGGTACCCAGAGTCTGTACCATTGAACATTGGAATGTTGAGCATGGTCCAGTTTAAAAATCGAAAACATTGTGGTTAGTCTTTTCCAAGAATAAGGAGAGTAGCAAAATGAACGTTTAAAGGCGATATGTTACTGTTTTGATGAACTGTTTTAACTTATTCACCCCTGAAGACACATTTAAACTCTTCCAAATCAAATACTGGAATAGTTCACTATGAATTCTCAGGGGTGATTAAGTGAAGGTGGTTAAGATTACAAAGCGTTCGTTATGGTGAAACAATGCATTTTAACGATGCAGAATCTCCAGATGTGGAACTCCCTGGCAAAGTCTTTGGCTCAAATCTTGTTAAAAATGTAAGATAAAAATAAATTTGAACACCTGCTTCTATGTGCAGACCTTCCATTAGAGTATTTGTTGGGATTTAACTTAGAACTTGACTGTCGGTAGTCATTACATAGTGAAAAAAATGGTTATATCTTCATTTTATGTTTACATCAACAAAGACAAATTCTGTGTTATGGTGGATAGACAGGTGATAACTATTGTCGTTCTCCAAGCATTGTCTTTCAGGATATAAAAGGATATTATACATAATGGCTGCCTATCATCTGGATGTATAAGATTGTGCATGATATCCTGGATTTGGAAGATCAACGTCAGTTTAGAATTAAGAGGGTGATTTACATTACCATGACATCTACAAAATCATGGATGGATAAATATTCAAATTCTGGGGAGGGGGGTCTAGGAAAGTAGATAGATCCCATTCAAATGGTACCAATGTAATAGAATAGATTTTACCTGTTAATAAACCTTTCATCATTTGAAATATGTAAAACAGAAAAATATTAATAATTTGTTGTCTTTGCAGGGAGACAAAGCCATCATGCCTTCCTACGAAACAATGGATGATGAGGAGGAGTTGCACAAATATGTAAGTACAAGTTTTGGATTGAATCATTGCTTTGATCATTTTCCCAGACATTGCTGGACTTGGTTAGTTTGGAAATAACATCTAGACTCCTTAGTCAAATAACATTGACAATGGTGACCTAAGTGACATACAAGTTTTGAGGTTGAGCATAAGTCTAGACTCCATAGTTTATATAGGACTGACAGCTGACTCAGTTGCCAGCAGATCTTGCTAAAGCACCAAAGTTTGAGGCTCAAATCTGGTGCCATGGAGTAATGGATGGACTCTTAATAAAACTTCACAAATGAAGTTAGAATGCATGCTTGTGAAATTACACTGCATTCCCCTTAAGTTGATATGGGTATGTATGCCATGGTAAATGATGGTTTATGGTCATTGACATGACAAACATACTGTGCTAGGGATTCAGTTAAAGTAATCAGCTAAACTTTCTTACTTGATTAAAATACTGCAGCAATGCTTTTGCTCATTTTCCTTGAAACATTTTTTTTAAATCTGTAGACACAATCTGTGTGATGATTCTTGGTATGTAACACCGTACTTCAAAATCAGTGAAAAGAATTCTGAAGACATGATACGTTTACACCTGATTAATGCAGACCCTATGTTGTATATAGGTACTGATAATAAACAGGTCACAGAGTGTAGCTCAGCATCAGTTGCAGCCGTAATCCCTCTTTATTATCTCCAAAGCTCACTGCACAGGTCAAAAGGTATCTATAGTTACCCCTACAGGTCAGCCTCTGGAGCCTAATCTCTGGTGTTTAGACCCACAATGCTGCCTTATCCTGACGACCCATCCTGGCCTACTGTATTCTCATTGTTCTCTATGACAACATTTTGTAGTATAGGCAAAAGTATTCATAAAATGAAGTAAACCCATGGTTATTTATGTCACAATTCGGAATATTATCTTTCTCCGCGGAAAAACCCTACTGAACATATTTTTCTAACTAAGATTATTTCTATTAACATCCTGTGCCAGTATATATGCTATTTGATAAATATCAGATTTGTTCAAAGGAATTGGGGTTGATACCAATAAATTTGAATATGTTCACGAAAAATGTGATTTCATTATGAATTCAGATCTGAATACTGACCTATAAAAAAACTTGGAGACAAAGAAGAAATAATCTTCATAGCTAAGTGCTTGATGCAAACATCATATTGTAGTTAGAATCTGAAGAAAGTGGTCTGATTAAGCAGGTGGTTTTTAACAGGTGGTCGCTTAGACAGGTTTTACTGTAGAGGTATTACAGATAACACCAACATTTATATACAAATAAATGCTTGTCTTAAATTTAATTCCTAACTTTGTCATATAATTTTGAAAGGGATAGTCAGAAGGTTCATCCACACATGCAAACCGAGCTGAAGTTGGCAAACTTATCAATCTAGATATATAGAGCATTATATACATCATCGGAATCTTTGATAACTTCTAGAGGTGTTGAAGGATGTAGAAGATAAACATGTATACAGCTTATCACTGAAAGCTCAAATGTTGTGGGGAAACTGTTTAAACAAGCAGGTAGAGTCAGGAGAATATGCAAAATAAAAAAGAAAGTGTTAAAGTTTTCAAAATTTTGAACATGTCTGCCAAAGACGAAAATGAAATAAGCCCACGTACACTAGCACAATGCAGTCACTGTGGTCTACCTTTAATTACATATGACTTGTTTTCAAACTTGGAATGTAACTTAGTAATTTACAATTGAATGAATAAGTCATAACAACTACAGTATCAAATGAGATTTCAATTAGCCTATCGAGACAATATCTATAAGGATGAAAGCTTCTCCCTAGTAACCTAAAAACAAGGTTCACATTCTCGGATGATGTGGTGCTTCAGGTCTCATCCATCAAACCTACTGTACTTCTGATCTACCTCTACTTTGTACATAGAGGGTACCCTGACCTTCTTTCATGATAATTAGAAGACAAGAGACTGGAAAGAATATATTAAAAAGCAATCGAAAGTAAAAAAAAAAATACAGTAAAATGCAAGATACGATATACAAAGTGTATATCAATAACTAGCTATCAAAGTTATCACATGTCAAGTCCTTTTCAACAAGTGTTATAATGATGCAAGGCATCCTTTCTAGACCATCTTATCAATATAGGTTGAGTGGGTATACTATATGCTATAGCCTTTCGTTTTTGTGAATCTGGTCTAGCTGTTTGATAAGGGGTACATGTCAATCAACTTTCGGTTTGTCAGCAAAACTTTACATAATTTAGCAATAAATAAAACCGTGCTTCAAAATATATTGTTATTAAAGGAAAGCCTGTAACATATATAATTTCTTCTGAATCTAGATAGCCCATGGACATCCATGGAAAATCGTGCTTCCATTCTGTTATTATTTTGCCCCCTCCCAACACCTACATGATCTACCATAAGATACGACTGTATATCCATTATTCCAGCTCTTGATGTTGTATTTCTGGTTTGTTATATACATCAAAGAGGTTGTCTGTCGGCCATCTTTGTGTTGTCTGTCGGCCATTACGTTGGAGTCTGCATTATTGGAGTCTTGTTGCCATGGTGAGGATAGCTACCTCTGATAAAAGAATAAGCCAAGATTTTCACTGTATAATTTCACCAGTAGTCATGATTTATATGGAAAATAGATTTCATGCTTGGACTAGTGGAATGAGAGGCATGTTCTCAACAGTTGTTTTTACGAGATTTTCGGTAACATAAGGCATTGGCACACAACCTATAACTTCCCTTGATATTTTGTACTGTGTTTCTACTTTCTGTGATATTTTTTACGACGTTCCTTTTTTCTATGGCCCATGTAGACTTTTTGCCCTTTCTCTTACATTGCTCATTATTTCTCTGTGAGTAGGCTGAGATATAAATATTTCTCTGTCGTTTTTGTTTGGACATGCTACATTTCATTTTGCATAACTTGATCTATCTTCGGTACCATTATTGCTAGTATCCTCAGACTTAAGTCAATGGTAGTACTTTTGATGGTGTACTTATGTAGTGCTGTACATGCATACATCTTGTGTTCTGGTAACCAAAGGTTGGCGAGATGGTAACCCCACATGTCTGTATTACAAGTGATAATAAATAAACACAGATATAGGCCAAATAACTTCTTATAGTCTATGTAACAGAACAAAGATAGCATTGATTTGGTAAAGTGTATTTAAGAGAATCCTAGTTAACTGATCCTGATACAAATTATGATTATGAAACTAGTCCCCAATAAAACCTGAAGTTACACCTAAAATTGGGTCACATGCTAAAAAATAATCATTGGTTATGAACCAAAAATTGGCACAATTCATCTAACAAATTCACTTATATCTTTTAAAATGAAAATTTTTATTCAATGACAATTGCTTGTGCTTGTTCACTAGGGTTACTGTAAAAAAAGAGGAGGATGTCTTCATTGTCTTTACTCAAGTATTTCAATGGTTATATTATGTTAAACATCACTATGACGTCATCTTTTGGTGTCATCAGTGCTTTATTGGAACTCTTTTCAAAGTACTTGCTCAATCTGTAGATTTAAAGATGCTCCGCCGTTGACAAATGATATTTTTCATTATCTAAACCAGGAGCAGACGATTTAGTATTTTGCTTCTGTTACAAAAGTTACTTACTTTACACCATTAGCATCATTGAAAAGTTTGAACTTCTAATTTTACTTCAAGTTAAAAATATGAAAAATAATTAATTGCATCCCGAAAAAATTCCGTGGCACTATATTCTATATGAAATGAAGTATTGATTGCGCATGCACCAAAGGCAAAATAAATAATTTTTTATCATTTTTGTGTTAATTAGGCATATGTATACACGATTAAACACCAATTATTGTTCGAATGATGAATATTATTTATGCTCTGTCGGCGGTGGAGCATCTTTAATACTCACACCAATCACTTTAGATTTGGTATATCCCAAAACCAAACAGCAACGTTGGTTTCCAGATCTGCACCAGAAATTCTTCAAGAGTGAGTGTAATCTAGTCAGAAATAAGAATGTTGTAAACCTGGTATTTATACTGTAAATTCCAAGTAGGTTGTTGCTGACATTTAGGTGCTATTGAAGGTGGAGGGACATACCAGAGTGTTAATTGTAGAATGTTGATGATGAAAGGTATGTGTTACCTACCTGAGGGAGACAATACATTGTTGTACAGGGGTCAAACCTCTGTAATGGCTGGAATCACCACTGAGGAATTTTCGTGGTATTCACCTAATTTTTGTCGAGGCTGGTCTATTCTACTGATCCGCTTTCTGGCTTCCATTACATCTCGTCTATGTGATGTAAGCTGATGAACCTGTCTTAGCAACAACTCCTAAATAAAGACCACCTGCCTATAAAATTCAATGTGTTTAGGTCCTAAATGACCTTGCAATTTCAGCACAATTTGACCACTGTATAAAGGTCAGATAGTATAAGCATAAATTCTAATTTTATGCAATGGTTTGAATCCATCCTGGTTCATCCCGTTTCACATGAAGGGGGAAGTGAAACTTGGATTTATGTATTTGCAGACATGTCGAGTTTCCTTGCCAACCTGAAGAGAGATTTCAGGCAAAGAATAGCTCTTCTCTGTATCCTGATAGTATGAAAAGATTGGTTTCCTTTTTTCCAGTTTTAAAATCAATACAATATTTTGACCATTATGGCTTGTGATGGTAGCTCAGCAGTAGTACCACCAACACTCCCCAATTATCTGGTTGTTAAGTTCTAGTCAGACATATAAGATTTGGATAACTTGTGATTAAGTATGGACATGGATCAAAGAAGACATGAACGTTTAATGAACTGTGGGGGCCACATTGTACACTGAATTGGTTATTGGCGTAGCATGACTGAACATTTGGCAAGGCAATAGTTAACTTTGTGCCTTTGACACAGAAAAGAGAAATGTAGGTCACAGTGACCTTCATTTAGACTATTGACTTAGATTTTCTTGGACACTGCTAATTTCCAAGAATACCTTAAAAATATCGCATAGCTTCTTTTAAACTTTGGAACTACGCACATGTTTTATTCATATTGATATACCTCTATCTTATGCAGTTTTAATGACATCAAAAGCCAAACGATCATGAAAACCATATTCATCTTTCTTTGCAACCATGAACATACATCAAATGTAGTAACTATATAAATATTGTGCTGTGTGTTCAGTGTTAATCTTTTTTTTTCATTAATAGCTCTCCAAGACAGAGGACTTTCAGGAGAGGAAGAGAATTCGTAATAGAATGAAAGAGCTACGAGAAATTAAGAGCAGTAAGTTGATGTTAATCTATTTGGAGGCTAGTGTCGCCAAGATTCCTTTACCATCTTTATATTAATTAATATGAAGAATATCATCACAAACATTTTGAAAATTGATATGAGTGGAAGGAAAACTGACTATTAATCTCAATGTATATGAGGTTTTTCTTGGAGTCTATGATTCTGATGGATATTGGCAGAATGCAGGATATTTTTAGGATGCATTTAGTATCACTATCAAAAAGGCGGAATCATCTCCGTAACTGTTATTATTGTTTTTCATTGTAGAGGAAATTGAAGCACGTAGAATCCAGAGAGAAAAGGAAAATGAAGACATCATCAGACGCAGACATGAACAGGCAGACATACAAAAAGCCAAAACGCTGGCTGAGTTTGACAAGAGGGCCAAAACAGCATCAGAACAACACAATAAGACGCTTCAGGCTTCAGAGGACAGTCTGAAGGAGAAAATACGACGTGCCGACGAGGATAAGGCCAGAACGCTAGCTGTGTATGACGACCTCGGAAAGAAGGGTACAACCCACACGACAACAGTGTCCAAAACAGAAGAAATTCCAGGTGGGTTGTCTCAAAAGTTTGTGTTCATCTTTTTCACAGGTCTTTGTGCCTTTGGGTTAGGTGTTGAGGTGTTCAGAGTTGTAGTAGAAGCTGTGACGTGGGTGTCGGCTGGGTAGCCAGTAGTGTAGGATGGGTGACAGTAGACCGCCGGGTGGTAGATGCCATGCATATCATCTTTATTTAGAGACCTGTTTCAAATATATATGTTATATATACAAAATATCAAAGAAACACTATTAAACAAAGCATGACAATTTATTGACTCATGCCCTATCTGGGCCTCGAACTCACGATCTACAGCACCCAATCGCCTAGCCAAACATATCTGTGGCGCAGTGGTAGAAGGCGCAGGTATGTTTTGCTAGCGATTGGGTGCCGTAGATCGTGAGTTTAAGGCCCAGATAAGCCACGAGTCAATAAATTGTCATGATTTGTTAAATTATGTTTCTTTGATGTTTTATATATTATATATACAATATACATATGATATATATCGTGTGTGTTTTTTTCTGCTTTTGATATAAATAGTTATCTTGTATTATATTCTATATCTAGCCAATATTTACACTCTGTTTCCCCTCTATCCTTTAGTGTGAAATATCAATCTTTGGGCTTCAATTCTTCTTTCATGATCAAAGTATTTACATACTGTTTAATTGGCAAAAATCTTAAAGTATAATGTGTGACCTATTATGAGGAAACTTCAAATTAAGTTCAAATATAAATTTTTAAATTGATACATTATAAAGCCACACATAGTTTGATTTATCTGAAAAGAAATATAAGAGCTTGCGTCTGCATAGCATTGCCAAGTTATATTTTATCCTTCCATATATATAATATACCCTTATTAGTAACATTTGCAAATATTGTATTGCTTTGTTTTGGAATTGTATCCATTCCAATTTCTTATAGCTATTTGGTTCATTGTTTTACAAAAACAAAATTTGATAAAAGGCTGAAAAATCATCAAGAAAGCTAGAAAGTACTGACATAGGTTGTCTGAAACTAGAATTATATCAGCTGTAGTATTGAGTTAATTTAAAGAATGTTAGAATATCCATTCTTGCTTTATGAAAATCAGATTTATTTTGGATTTAGTAGAGATTGTGGAAGATTTGTTTACCTATAGAAAAGTTTCCTGTGTTATTCAGTATATATCCTA
The DNA here is from genome assembly GCA_004382745.1 of Argopecten irradians irradians. Taxonomy (NCBI): domain Eukaryota; kingdom Metazoa; phylum Mollusca; class Bivalvia; order Pectinida; family Pectinidae; genus Argopecten; species Argopecten irradians. Next base: position 78,103 of record SAYR01001031.1, on the reverse strand, counting down.
GAATTTCGAACCTCAATAACCACACTATATTCTCTTACCAAACAAGATGGCTAAAAATAACTCAATATTTTATACCAAACATGATTTTAAAATCATATATTGAAACAAAATTTGCTTTTTTGTAAGTGGATATTGAGGTCTCCTTGTTTTAGTGAAGTCTGGCCTGGAAGAACAGATTCAGAAATAGAATGGTATATAGCTTAAGTGATTGATTTTGACTAAAAATTTGAATATTCAAATCAGAATTTCAAAACTATATCTGCATTTGATGCTCATTTTACAATATTGATGGAAAAATATTATTTAAATAAGATAATAATGGGATAAGAGTGCCAGGAACATTAATGTTGGGGGGAGGGGAACAAAAAAACAACGTAAAATGCGTTAGATGTTACAAACACTGTTCCACTGTTTTTGCGAGCCAGATTTCAATATGTAGAATCTTTAGATTTCTTTGCTATAAAGCTTTGTATTGAGCTTCTAGCGTCCATGCTTGATGGCTTCCTTCATTATCATTGCTTCCTAGGGGGAACAAGAACAACCGTTATTAAAAAAACAGAAACATCCGCAGGGTTTGGAGGTATGAGTTATGGTGCTAAACCCACGGCAGGTAAGCATCACGTTCTTTGGTATAAAGTGTCTTTCCACAGCCAATCAGATTTTCTATTACAGGATATGAAGTGGAGGTGCATGTTTGATTGTATACAAGCCTGCAGAATTCCATTTTATATAATATAATATTCACCATATCTCATCTTCCAAATGAAATAAATTCCCTTGCATATTTTCTGAGCATTAGCAAGTCTCGATTGATTCGGTTGCTTTGGCTACCATTAACTGTCTGATCATGAATCTATTAGCCACCTGGCTATGTAAAATTGCATGAGTATAAGATTCCACCAAAACTTCCCAGATATGTGTGGTTTGGTGTACACCTCTGTCTTGATGAAGTGTAAAGAACAACACCCAAATACCCCACTGTGTGTAACAAGATACAAATCGGTTAGGAAAGAAAGCATCTGTTACAATGTGGCGCTCTTCTATAAGAACATCAGAAGTAGTGCGTACTGCCAGAGAAATAATAGGAATAAAATTATTTGTTCAGACTTTTGGAGCTCATCTGATAGAGAAAAAAAATCAGAAGCATTGTTTATTGCCAGAGTAGATATTATGTTACCTACCCAGCCATAATAATATCTATATGATAAAAAATGCTAAAAAGCTTTCCTATAACATGGCTGATGGTGTAATAAAAGTGTGACCAATGATAGGCACCATGGGATGGGTTTGATATATTACCATGTTTTCATAGTGAACATGTTGTGTCTTATCTCAAATATCCTCGTGGCAAAAACATCTTGTAGCCAAACGGATAGGCTGTTTGTGTTTTCTGGCATGTTGTCCTGGCAACAATATCTGGTTATCTCCCTTAGTAGAATTCACATGGATATTTTTTTTCAAAACACTTTTTTTCAGAATGTCTCTAGAGCAAAACATTTCAAACTATTCATTAAATCATTGCTGCATATTTACACTTTAGGGCAAAACATTTAAAACTACGCAATAAATGATTGCCGAATATTTGTACTGATGAAAAGATTTTGTCAATTTGAAATTAAGCAAGGAGAAAATTAATGTTCATTGTACTGTTCATACACATTAATACACCATGTGAATTGTTACTGTAATATAATATTCAATTATTTTTTTATCTCATACCCAAATTGTCTAATTTGTTTGTCAAACTCATGCATAGCATCTTGCAAAGATGAAAGCGTCGTTTTGTGATAATAAACAATACAGTTACTGTTTTCACTGCATTCTCGAGAAATTTCATTATGATGTATTTGATCTGTTTTATCTACTCCGCAAGATTACGTAAATATTTGTAACCTTAGTATGGTTGAAAATATACTGTAAAATACCCCCTATGTTTTCATTCCATTATGGATAGGATTTCTGAAAGTTATTTTTGTTTTATTTGTGTCCACATTTTATTTTATGTTGATTTTATATCTGTGCTCACCATTTTTGTTTCACTTTTCTGTTAATTTTGGTTACCATGTGTTTTGTGTTTAATGCTAATATCTTATATAAAGTAACAAATATTGCTATAATTGCATTTTAGAATTAATGATTTTTGTGTTCCCATGCATTATGGCGTTTGGTTCTAATAGAAAATCCATTCATTTCATTCCATTCACTCTCTAGAACAAGCAGCCAAATTTTTGACAGAGCAGCTCAAAAATGCATCATGCATCGGAACCGAGGGTAAAATTTCGGTGAAAACCGAAACCTGGAGCAGTCGAGACGGAGTTACACATACATCCCAGAAATCTGAAGCTTGGGGAGGTAGTTTTCCTATCTACACCTTGCTCCCTATCATATACACTTGCTTAAGGTGGTGATAACCACCCCCTACTAACAAGTTATCTCCCTTTTCTGAGCTATTTCTTTCTCCAGCTACATCCTGTTATGATTCAACTGAAAACCAATGACAGTATATATATATCAACCTAAGCACTATCAAATTCTACAGAGTTGGGCCCTTTCTCCTGATATACACAGATTAATTCCCCTTCTTGATTTTTCTTCCATGTACCAAAATATCCCCGTTTTTCTGAAGTGGTGAAAATTACCCCATTCAATCTTTGTATACATTCTTTCATGAAATGTGTTTCATGTCAACATGCTCATCTGTATATATTTAAAAGTATTCCACACTTTCATGTTCCCTTTCATCACGTCAAGCAGTTACATCTCTTGATAATATCCTCGAACTAGTAAGCATGTGTTAATGAGAAAGACCTCTCCACACTGGTCTCTCCTTTTCTATTTGTCACTCATTATTTATAAGGTACAAACAGTGGTCTCCCTTATTTCTTTTCCTTTTCTTTGAACAAAAAGATTATCTCCCCTGTCCTGTGTTACTCTCCCCTTGCTGAAAAGCAATAGAAAATGAGTTATTTACCTTATCCGAACTTATTTCCTTGTATTATTAAGTTATCTCCCCTGCTTTCTAATCATTGCACACATCTCATCTTACATCATGGTACTATGTGACATCGTAGTCAGTCATAACATGTAACTAATATACTCACGGAGATATAAGCTTGCATGATAGTATAATTGATTTACTAATACATACAAATATACTTATTATCAAACAGGTAAAGCTAATTGTATACTAAAATAAATAAAAAGGATCCATCAAATAAAATTTGGAGACTGTGGTTGAACAATATATTTCATTATCTTATGGTTGTCCTTCCAAAGAGATATTTTCATCACCAAAGTCTATCTTTTATACGATTTTGTTGATTATTGTTCAAACCTTTGCCCTATTTACAATCGTCAGCTTATATCTAATTGATCTATTTCCTTTTAACTGAACAACAAACTGAAATTTAACTTAAATTTTATAATGATTTCACATGAATAGTGAAAAAATAAGGTATAGCATTTAAAGTTTTAATTATGTTTGCACATCACAATAACATGAATAGAATAGACTTGTGACCATCTATGTGCTTGCCAACTTTCTTATTTTTTATCTGAATATTTCAAATGAAAATGAACATTGCAATTAAAAATGAAAAACAAACATAACTTTGATCAGTTAAGAAAATGTTCGAACTTTTGGATAGAAAATATGGAGTGTCCAGTGAGAGGAAAGGTTGGCAAATGATGGTCTTGGTATACTGGTGCATATAGACAACTAACACAATATATAATCTATATTTTGTTGATATTACTGCACAATATTTTATTTTTTTTTATTTATTTATTTATTTTTGTTTTGCATGAAAGAGTTAATTTTGTTTTATTAGTAGTATTATGTGAATATCAGTATAAGGGAGTTAACTCCTATAAAAATATCACATTTTAGCGAAATGTTGTAAACTCTTTAAAATAAAAACTTGATTTTCAGTAGCTATTTTAAGATGAAATCGATCATATTGGCAGTAGCCCAACTTCTCAAGTTTGTTTTTTTCCACTAAATACGGTTACATAAAACTAGGCTAACCAATTCTTTCACTTAGCTAAATTTGATTCTGTATATATATTTCAGACGAACTAACATACATAAATCTCTTATATTTCTTTGAAATATCCCTGTTATTTCAAGAATGCTCTAAAGATTGCTTACAGAGGTAGAACAAAAACTGGCACTAACTATTAAACAGCATCTGTCTTCAATGCTCGGAACTCTCTAGTGTTAGGAGGATGAAAAAGTCCATTTTGTTTGAGTATCAGATACATACAATACATGAAATATCTACTGACTCAATTTATAGAAAATTATCTTGTATCTAAAAGTAGTTACGTGAATCACGCACAGAAATCTGAGGAATCGGTGTATTGGCAAGAGTATTCTGAATAGATGTTCTCTTGGGAGTAACCGTGGTAAAATTAACTCCCGTCAATGTAAGGAGTGCCGATTAATTAGTTTGATGTGTGAAAATATCGGTCGGTGATGTTATTGGAATTAACAACACTACAAGAATCTTGAATTGAATAGGACGAAAATTGCGGGCTTTTTTAAAAGGATTTTGATAATTCTCTGGTGTTATTTTCTATAATCTGGAAATAGGAATAAAGAACACTATGTCAGATGTTTACATTTTATTTTAATGAAGACACAGACTGTAACTGTCTATTAGCATATGCTTAACAGTATTTGTGAAAAGTGTTTTTATTTTTACTTGCCTCCTTTTCAGCGAAACCTGGAGCTGGTGGTGCAATGGCTGCATTCAAAAAAATGGATTCTGCAGCAGCTCCCCCTGGTGGTTCTCGGCCAAAGTAAGTATCCAGTCATCTAGGAGGCTCTGCTGCAAGTTAAATTTAGGCTAAATTCACAAGAGTGATATCTGTAAATTTCATTGTTTTGCACAATAAAAAGTATAAAAATATAATTTCAAAACAAAATATTCAGTGACAAACGTTTTTGTTAATTCATTATAATTATGTGAGAAAAAAAAATTAATTGGATATTATAAAGAATAAAATATTATTACTTTACGTTATTTTGAAACATTGGATTTCCTTGTGTTAAATGAATTCATTATTCATCCGAAACTAGTATTGTTGATTTGTAATAAACATGTTCAATGATATTTAAACCAATTCTTTGGTATAAGATATGTGTATGATTTGTGTAATGATTTTGAATGATTAACGAAAATGGGTTTTATGTAATTTTAATCAGTACATTCGTCTAATTTGGCCACTGTTATGTTTACAAATGGTTAGATATACTGTATATATGTATTAGTGTTGCATTTCACGTCCCAGTTTTATGAACAATCATTAACTTTAAGGAATTTCTTAACTTTAAAATTCTCTATAGTAAAGGATTACAGATTTTAAGGATGGCTCCTTTATTTAGATTTGTCCTTAACTTCTGCAATGCTTTCATATGGAGAATTTTAAGCTAAGAAATTCCTTCAAGTTAAGGAATGTTCATGAAACTGGGCACAGGTATTTTGAAATAAATCATAGAATCGCAAAATATTGCTTACAGATGATGTAGCAGTTTTATATACATGCGCACTGTTACATTATCCATCAAATTTGAGAATAAAGATTTTCGTTCAACATTTCTACTTACATGAAACCCATTTCTTTAGCTCTATTTTGTTCATTAATGTATATTTGTTTGATCAACATCATTTACATAGCTGCTAGTCTGTGTTTATAACTGCTAATGCATGTATGTATACATGTAGTTCATTACCGGTATTTGAAAATTTACTGTCGATAAATCTAAACTTGTCGGAAGTTTAGAGATTTAGAGTTATCTCCCCAGGTGTATGGAATTATATAGAAAAGTTATCTTCCATATATTAGAATATTCGAAAATGTATTATACTTTTGATTTCATTGAAGATTTATCTCCCATTATTCTGAATACTACCACTCGAATTATTGTTGGAGTTATTGCCCTTGATATTCGTCAAACTATGTATAGGATGTAAGAGTACTTTTATAATTTAGAATCTATAAAATTATGTAGGTGCCAGCACATGTTGTTATAATTAATATTTTTGTGATGATTTTAATTATTTCGTGTCTAACAATGGACTGTTTCATTAACTCTGAATGTTTTTGTTCATACATGTTTTACTAAATCATAGTCATTGTTAAATATTTATTCAGTTCAAAGTGCTAAACGTCTATCATGTTAACTGATTCTGAAAAAAAACTTGTTTTAGTATCAATACATATTTTGGTCAAGTGTAAATATAAGTAGTTTGTTTAATAATTTAACAAAGGCCTTCAGTACAAAGCCTTTAGAAACTGTTCTGTCATTTTGAACCCTGGACAAATATCCATGTATTGTTGTCTTTTTTGACTATCAGTGGTTTACTGGCTGTGTCTTATGCTAAGAAGGCTGCCACAACGATGCGCAGAAACGCTGCTGTTATCAAACAGGAAATTCTCAATTTTGTTAAAAAGAACACGGAAGCGTATGAGGTATAAATATCCATTATATTGAAATATTGTAGCTAGTCCTCACTCACATATTTTTTTCATTCCATTTTGTAAACCTTTTGCTAACTTGTGTATATTAGTAATACATTATAAGCTACATGTACGTCAATACGAAATAGCACTCTACATAGAACCATATACAATATTAGAAACACTCATAAGATCTTTACTTACCAATATTTGTTTTATTCTTAGACACATCTAATACTCGCACAATATAATCTAACAACTACACGTATGCTTCAGAAATTAAAATTAAAACCTAATGTAGTTTCAAATTAAAACTTGTGTAATTTTAAAAGATATATTTTTAACACCAGTTACATTATGAAACATTCGATAATTTGAACCTCATCAAAATCAACATATATTGACTCATTCAGGATTTATAAATTTCAAATTGAAAATGTTTTCTACGAAACTACTCAAACAATACAAATATTCTATATCTTTGAATATTAGAGTTATCTGCTCTTGGTGATAGGTATTACATGGTGTGCTAAAATATGTCGCTTGTTCTGAAAACGTGACATCACCAATGCCTACCACCTGCAAGAGTAGAAAATTGTAATATACACACAATAATATTTATACAGACAGAAAAAACAACTTACTAAAATCTTACCTGTCGTGTGTCGCTTATCACTTGCATGCGCTTCTGTCCAACATCATTTATGTCCATCACTGTGTGTCGTATCACCATACCATCTGCAAAGTAGATTTAGAAAATTCACTAAAACTTTTTCTACATTTCTACAGGTCGGCTGTCACAAGATTTAATTCCAAACTCGTTTTTCAGATTGCATGTTGTAGTATTGTCAGTCAAATGTGTAATGTTTCTGGAATCTGGAGATTTAGAGAGATCTTTTAGCAAAACACGTTCAGAAAGAAAAAAAAACCATAAAGATATTCTGAACTTAGAATTTATCTATCTAATATCATGGAAAGAAATATCTCCGCTTTAATTACATCAGAAATGCTAGCAATATTGTTATAAATTGGTCAACTAAGAAGGTCAGAGTTCAACCTCTATCAAGAAGCATTACACACTTGACACGTTGTGGGTGAACCCGATATTGGGTTGAAGCATCAATCCTGGAGACCCTCAGCAACCACCTCTGGTGGTGACCACTTGGTGACATTTTTCATGGTTATGCATTTGTTTATTTTGTTCACCTTATTTTCACTTGAACACTACTGTTTTCTCCTGCAAGCTTCATGGCGACTCAAGGTCGCGGGGGAGGTGGCGGAAGCAAGGTCATGCGTAGTCCCAGTGCCATCAAAACTATGTTGTTGGAATGGTGTAAATCTAAAATCAACCATTATGAGGTATCCTGTCTGTTAATGTCCTGGAGCATGGTGTTATGGCTGACAAAGATTGCTTCAGCCTCATATACTGTTTAAACTCATCTATATCAAAAGTTTGTCATTTTACCTGGATGCGGGGAAGAAAACAAGCAAATGTTTAGGAAAGTGAAAATCCAAAATACTACATGCATATTTATGACAATAATCACAAGGAATATACTCAGAAAAGAACAAAAATGTGAAAATGAATTGAAAATAAACATATTAGAATTATATGCTAATAGCCATAAGAGAAACTTTCATATCTAATTTTAGATTCATCGTATCTTTATACTGAAAATTTATACCAAACCATTACTTTGATACTAATGACTGCAATAATTGATGAGTTTAAATAGTAATGTTGTCACCTGACTGATGAGGAAATAATCGTCTGGGTTGTGGCTGAATAGCATGGCTTAACTTGTAACAGGAACTATGTTATGTAGTGGAATGATACGAGTTGTGGTTTTGGCTGTGGTGTACTGATCTTTAATCAGAACTACTTTAGTTTGCACTCGTTCACCAGATTGATTTGTGTAGGTGTCTCACTATCTGTACCACATTGTCTGCTCTAAAATATTCTAAATTATTTTGATCAATTTAATGTTAAAATTAGGCTTGTATGAATACGTATGTGAAAACGCTATGAAATATCCATTCTGTTCTGCATATATCTACTTTGATGTAGAATTTTTCTTTGACAATTCTAGTTTCAAAAAATTTGTTTTTGTTCAAATACAATTCAACACTTCAAAACTTTTCAATCTAATTTAATATTTGAAAACTTAATCACATTGTCTACTTTTGAAAATAACAAGAAAAGAAAGGTCCGTATCAAACATAAATTTGTTTTTACATTAACATCTCGCATATTAATCAACATGTTAATTGTTCTTAAAAAATCTATTATCGTGAAGAATGATAATAGATATACCTATCAAGCATTGTCGTATATAATATACATGTGTAAATAGCATAGAATGAGCTAGAACTGCATGTTTTCAGAGAAACCTATTGCATGTACAAACAGTATCAAGATATTTTCTGCGGTCAGTAAGGCTACAAAACATATTTTATTAGATGGTATATATATATAATGAACATATCAGATGAAGCGAGAAATATAACTTATGCATAAACGTACGAGCTGAAAAGTTTTGTAGTGAAGCTTACATTGGTGGTAGCGAAAGGCAAATATCTTGTGAAGGTCAAAAAACTGAACTTTATCATTGAATTCCAAATTTAAAAAAAAAAAAAAAAAAACCAGAAAATCTGATTGCGAAATTTGCAAAACTAAATCCCGCGCAGAAAAAAAGCTGGTTGTTAGTAACCCGTAACAGTACTTGTATTAATCATTTTAGATCGACTGAAGTATAATATTGAACTCGGGTGAAGGGAAATAGACATTGGTTTTCTCCTTTGTGTGGTGTATTAGCCTCCCGGTGGTTTGGGGTGATGGAGTGAAAATGCTTGTTTGTACAGTTGTTTATAGGTCAGTCTGTGTTCAGAAAAGGCCTTTCATAATATTATGTGGAAGTTTGAGAATAACGTATAATGTGTGTAAATACAACATCTACATTACCATTTCTTTTGAGATAGTTAAAGGAAGAAAAAATCATTTACTGAAGAAACATCAAAAACTGTTTAGATGTTTTAATCGCATCATATAAGTTTCTAGACCATTTTCAGGAAACAAAGATTTTATGGGTCAATGTTTTAAGTAAATTGTTCCCTTTTGATGGCTTCAAAACCAGGTGTTCTTATAAAGGTTAGCATGGATTGGGTAGTTCTAATACGATGTTTTTTTTTTGTGTTTTTTTTTTTTTTTTTTTTTATCTCGATTGAACATTAATTCAATGTTTTGTTTGGAAATTAATAGACTAGAATAATTATAAGTAGAAGTAAGATTTTTATTATTATATAGTGAATGTTATGTTATGAGCTGCATGTGCTGAAATCAGTAGTTTGCTAGAATTATTACCTTCCTTTTCAGATGTTTTAAAATAAAATGTAATTTTATTCGTGTATTAACTTTTATTATTTAATTAATGTCATTGCAAATTAATTAATTATATGAAAACCAGCTATTGTGCTTTATCAAACTAAGGATTAACAGTTTATTACCTTTCTCACCTAGTGTATTAGTACAAATTACAATTGTTATCAAATGATCCATTATTGAATGTAAAAAGACCTTTTAAATGATGAATGGTAATCATAAGTCAAATAAGACACCAATGACAAATAATAAATTTATAAGAATCCCATGTGACATTAACATGTTCTTGTATAATTACAAAGAGATGAGTATTTTATATTAAATATAATTATTTCCTTATAGGGAATTGAGGTGACCAATTTCTCAAGCAGTTGGAACAATGGCATGGCATTTTGTGCTCTGATCCACAACTTCTACCCAGACGCATTCGATATCACCAAGCTCAACCCCAAAAATAGACGGGCTAATTTCAACCTTGCATTCGATACTGCAGAGTAAGTAGTTAACCTATTCATATTATGTATCACCTCGTTGCTTAAAACCTTCAACTAAAATCATAATTAAGATATTCCAAACAATTGGGCCCTGGTTTTACGTTTTACTTACTAGTAACAATATCCGTCTATATGGTGTTAAACACTTTATAAGTCCTTGTTGTCTTTGTGTTTGTAGGAAGCTGGCAGACATTGCTCCCCTTCTCGATGTGGAGGACATGGTACGAATGAAGAATCCCGACTGGAAGTGTGTGTTCACCTACGTACAGAGTTTCTACCGCAAACTTCACAATCACGAGGCTAACAAGGTCAAACAGTCGTCGGAACAGTGATCTCTTGTCACGTCAGCCATGATCACCGCAAAAAAATAAATATGTTGGTTGCTAAAGTGACAATGACCTTTGAACCTTTTAGTCAGCTGTTCTCTTAGACAAAGGACATATTTATGCTTTTAGTAAATGTGACCTTGAGAGGTCAAACGATGTCGGAGTTCTATGACAGGTTGTGAGACAGAAGTATGAATTATAATACTCAGACATGAAAGTGTTTACATAGCCAGTGGACACCAATCGCAATCTCAAAATTGGCAACAGTACTCCCGACAAGGGTCGTCATTATTTAAAACTCTTATAATTATGAATTTTTGAATTAATACCAGTATATTGCACTTTAAAACGAATTCCGTTCATGATTGACAATAGCTGGGGTTTGGATATTTACACTACTCAATAAACTGTAAAAGAAGGAGATTGAACGAATGAAATGAATTTCCAAATAGATCTTACGTTATCGACTGTGCCAAAATATATTCTCATTGTGAATCACGTAGATGTCTGTCAGATGCTTCATTTGATAATAACATTGTTACATTAACGAGTTCATGTGTTCTATGTACCGTCAGCCATGTTGGATTGAATCTGGATTTTACAGTAGTTTGTAGTGTAGTCAAACGCTTCTTGTTAGCCAACTAGACATGACTGTGTATTCAATCTTAAAAATGTTGTCATTGTGTAGTAATGTTTAGGTCTATATTCTCTGAACACTATAAGTACTCCATACTTACAAAAAAATTTAGAAACAACATGTTTACTGTTGATGTTCAAAGAATTGACCGAACACAAGTAAAGGTCGACATGCAACTATATGGTCAAATGTGTAAAATTTCCAGCAATTGACTTAGTAATACCTGTAGTTTAATGTAATTGGTTTTAAACTTAATGCGCTTTGTATCTTTATGTTAATTAGGCTTGATTTGCTACAGTGTGCATTACTTGCTAGCTGTGCATGACGCCTCTTCTAGCCGGAGATAGTCGGACATTCATGACCCTCTGCCATCCTCTGTCTATTGGACACACGTCTGATATAGAGACAAGGTGGGATGGAGGGACACAACAAATACATTCTCATTTCACAAATTACTTATTTTTATAAATAGAATGGGTTGAATGGTAACATAAGGTCAAGGTCGCGTCTGTGACATTGGAAGAGAGGAGAGGGAACCCCTTATAGTCCCATTAGAACATCCGTATCTCCGTCCAGTATCTGTTCCTCTTATGAATACAGAAACCGATGCATAGGCTAGTTTGGATAGACTCATCACTTTGAGTAAGTCTTGGAAGTCCCTGCTAGGATTTAAATTTTACGTAAAGAATTCAGGCTAGCCTGGAGTTGGACATAGGCTTATTTAGGGTTTGAATCCTTATATTTCTGAACAATATAATGCACCCACCCCAGAAGTCACTCTCCGGGAAGAACCTACAATGATGTAGGGTAACATTTGTTGTTTTCCAACGAAAACCACAAACTCCACAGCCCAAGGAAGGAGCTGTTTGAGAACCTACAGTATTGTAGGGCACGACCTGTCCCGTTTTCAACAAAATAATTTACCTTTAAGAACCTCGAGGTTTGAGAGTTGTATATGAAGTGTTATATATAGGTATAGTATGTAAGTTATATATCGCTAGGTGATGTATATATATATCATAGATTTCTCTGCAGCAGAGCTTGTGTGTTTTTATTGTGTGTTTAAATCTTTATTTTTAATTCAGTAAAAGAGTGTTATATCTATCATCAGTTGTTGCGATGGAACTATATACATAACTTTTTATAATATTATTTGATATGTTCGATGTCTTAGTTCGGATCTGAATATTGTTTTAGTCCACGATCTGAACCTTATGCCAGTAGGTTTTCACTTTGTTGTTTTATCTTATAAATACAGGTGACTTATGTGAAAAGTTTTCCGATAGTCATCCATAATATATTAGACTAGAAACCCTTTCACAATATACAATTATATATATATATGTATTACACAGTATCTCTGGTCACATATATGGTGCTTCTGAGTTTTCAATCACCATGGCAACCCGACCTAGTGGTATGAAGTGCTGGCCACTTGTACTGTTATTTAGAACCGACCCAGATAGTGTATTCAATATGTATTATTTACAGACGATCCAGATATTTGTCATTAAGGATAGTGTATTCAATATGTATTATTTACAGCTGATCCAGATATTTTGTCATTAAGGTATCAGTAATATTTGGTATTTTTACAATTGATTTGTTTTTACAAGCTCGAGTCGTTTCAAACATATTTTACACAACTGGTGTTTTAGAATATGTTCACCTGTATGATAGGTGTTTTACAACTGTTTTGGCCATTTCGTACCTGGTCGAAAAAAAGCGTTTAACTTTTTTGAACATTTTACGCATATTTAACAGTTTTAAGAATGTACAAGATGTTTGATCTTGTGGTTTTAACAATGAAAACACTGAAGATTATTACTTGTGACCACTTTTAAAAACACAAATCTGACAAATCGCTGTCCATAAAGGGTGCCATTTTAAATACGGTTTTATGGAAGGTATGAGTATTATAAACTGTGTATTTATTTTATTTACTAAATATCTGGATCAGCATGTTCTACCATAAAGTCTAGTACACTGACATTTTTAACTGTATCTATTTATGTTGATATTTCTATGCAATATTCTGTGATCATTATGCCGTTTAAAACTATAAAATGTAAAATATTTCTTATGACATGTAGTCTCACACCTCAATGTTCTCCTCGTAACATATATATCTGATCAATCCTCAATTTGTAATAGGATCTTTCTCTGATCCTCAATTTTTGATAGGATCATTCTTCGATCCTCATTTTTGATAGGATTTTTCTGTGCAGCAGGACTTTAGATATATGAGCTGGCTGATATGAAAACCCGCAATACTTTCCCTCTATATCTTCTGATATTAACTTCATGTCCCCCTAAATACCGAGTACCACATGTTTCCTGGGTGACAAACATGGTGTTCCCCGTAGATACCGGGTGACAAACATGGTGTTCCCCTAGATACCGAGTGACAAACATGGTGTTCCCCTAGATACCGGGGGACTCTCAATGGCCAGCATCCTAACTTGCCATTTCCCCCTCCTCTGTACTGCATTATTCTTATTTGTAACCTGTTGTAGATTTTGTGATAATTTGCTTTAAATTTATTGAACATTTATTGAAGAATTAAATAAAAATGATAAAAATCATAATGAATATGAAGCTTTTGTTATTTGTTGTAAAAAAATCGTGATTTCCTCCTGTTGGAAGCAGGAATAGGTAGCTTTCATGCATTTGGTAACTGACATATCAAAATGGTTTTCATGATTAATTTAGGTCGATATTTGAAAGCTAATAGTATTCCAGGAAAATTTACTGACTCTATCTAATGATCTATTAGGCCTATCAAAGTTTGCCTCACTAGCTAACCATTAGGTAGACTTTCCTTTTGTTGACATCAAATTACATATTTATTTACATTGTATGTAGAAAGTATACGACAAGTACAATGTACATTGATGGTTGGCACTTTCAAATAGATAAACTCGCGTATAAAATATGACAAGTTACTGCTTTACACAAGACAGCGTGAAGTGAAGGGAATTAACTCTGGATGATATATCAGGATTCAGAGGCATTCATTCAATGGCACATTTCTTTCAGTTCTGAACTCAAATTTAAAGCCGATTAAGAACCATTGCTCAGAATCAAAATTGGTTCTGTAGAATTGTCTTAAATATTGGGCCAATGAAGGTCACGTTCATTCAAGGGCATACTGTGTGGTCCCAGAAGGACACCAAACTTCATTGTTGGGTATGGTATGTAGAAATTTGGGAATAAAAAATGGTTAAATATCATAAGAGACCCCAGAGGGACATCAAACTTCATTGTTGGGTATTTTTTAAAAATCAAAAATGATTAAATATTATAAGAGATCCCAGAGGGACACCAAACGTCATTGTTGGGTTTGGTATGTAGAAATTTGATAATATAAAATGAAGAAAATAAAAAGAGATCCCAGAGGGTCACCAAACATCATTGTTGGGTATGGTATGTAGAAATTTGATAATATAAAATGAAGAAAATAAAAAGAGATCCCAGAGGGTCACCAAACATCATTGTTGGGTATGGTATGTAGAAATTTGATAATATAAAATGAAGAAAATAAAAAAAAGATCCCAGACAGTTTCGACCGGATTCGACTTTACAGAGGCATACATGTAACAGGATATATATATACATGTAAGCAATGACGTATATGAGTATCATTTATAAATCCTTGATATATGTAATTGTTTTACTATACTTTATAAATTAAGTAATAGGGTATATATATTTGGTTTAATTGTATATTATATACCATATCTTGCATGTATTAGGATCCCAAACTATAACATACACTTGATAGTATGGAGAAAGTGTGCTTAGCCATATATAGATAATTTACGTTGAATTGTATCAACCAATCAGGCGCCGTGTCTTAATACAGTATTCTCGGCCAGGAATTCCCCGCGTGAAACTAAAACAAAGCTTCTTAGTGATAACGATTGACACTGATCGGCGATTTATTTATCATGGCTGCTCTGGAGATGGCCTTAGCAGTAAAACGAAATCGGCTGGTTTGCAGCAATTTTTTGCACATCTGAACATGAAAACAACTGATAAAAAGGTAGGTATAGAGTTTCTTTTATGATCAGGACTAACAGTGCGCATAAGGAGGGGTACTCCTACACGTGTATGAGGTCTTATTCTACCCTGATTACATTGGACATCACGATTGTGTGGATCATAGCGTATCTCGCCTGTCGTCGTGTTAACTTCTAACATTGTTTTGGTAAAGAAGGGATGCTGCCACCATTCATCAGTATTTCAGATTAATTTCAAAATCTTTAGAAAAAATTTTGGATTTTACGATTTTTATTAGGACACTGTCTATTGGAATGATTATAAGGATTTTCAAAAAGGCCTAAATTTAGCCCCACTCTGAATCACTGATTCATGTTATGCATGAGATATTGTGTGTGTTGGTTGGTTGTTGGAGGAGGAGGGGGGGGGGGTCTCCAACAACAATGTTAGTGGTATAGCCCGAGGATACACTTGGGAACAGGCAGCAAAATAACATCATATAAAAGATAAGCTGACCAGTAACATCTCATATTATTGTAGTGAAGGGAGTGTTGTTTGCCTGATCTATTGCATCCTTGATACTCCAGGGGTTAGGATCACTTACAATCTCTACACCCCTGGACTATCTCATTACAAAATTGGAGGCAGCTCAATGGAAAACAGCTGAACCAATCACAGACCTAGGCCTGCATAGATTTTCTTTGAAGACAACAGAGAGAGCAACACCCAACAGCGAAGCCACTCAGCCAACCACGATGTATGATTATACGGCTCTTTTGATGTATATTAAAGGTACAAATTACCTGTTCTGTTGCCTAAAATTTTACTATGAGATAGTCCAGGGGTGTACCAATGGTAAGTGATCGCAACCCCGGGAATATTGAGGATGGATCTATTATAGAGCAGGGGTTTTATTATCAGGAGGTACCTGGTACTTTTTGCTGGTTAAACCTAGTTGTGGTACCGTCTGATTTAGGGTAAATTGCATTAGATAGCATACAGATAGTATAGAAAAGTGCCCTTTGAAATTGCAACTGTACCGTCTCTCCTGAAAGATAATAAAAACCCTGATATATAGAGGAAGGACAAACTCGTTACAACAGTTTATTACAAATAACAGAAATTAACAGATATTTCGATATTTACAAGGTACATCAACAACAGAGAACAACCACATATACAATGTATCTGTTAGCTGACAACCCAGCCCTTAGAAGATCCTTTGCCTGTTTCTATGTAACCTGCCCTAAAATATTATACAAATATCGACCTGATTTCAGGTGGATACAGGGATTTATCAACTCGAGGAAGTGATATTATCCGAGGCCGAAGGCCAAGGGTTTTATCACTTTCGAGGGTTGATAAATCACCGTATCCACCTGAAAACAGGTCGATATTTGTTTTATTAATCAGTGTTCAATTTACGATTATTTTTCGTGGGTCCTTTTCAATGGTTTTTGTGAAAACAATGGGTCCCACAGTGTTATAGATACCCATTCCCAGAAATTTCATGGGTCCTTTTAAAATTCTGTGAGTCCAGGACTCGGGATGTGCAAGTAGATTTATCACTGATTAATGGCATACACTCATTTCCTCTTCATGATATTGAGTAGCCCTTCTCCACGATACTCAAGAGTCCTGTTGAATAATTTCGAAGAGAAAATGAAGGCTGATAATCAGATCAATAAAATAGAGAAAACATCACGTGATAGACTTTACTTAATATTTGAAAAATCTGACAAAATGCACACACAAATATTGGCTGAGTCACATTAATTCCAGTAAACCTGCTGCTCTCCGTTTACATCTCACTGAATGATGACGTCACAATAGATTTTTGACGTCACGGAATTTCCCTTTACACTATATTTGGGTACGACCTGGAGCCATTGGAATCTTATATCAACCTGTGAAGTGATTGTGACGTCACTTTACATGACGTCACAATGCAAGATTTCTATATTTGGGTACAATCTGGGGTTCTGGTATCTTATAACCTGGGATGACGTCACAATGCATAGTTCGGAATTTACTGGTGGATATCGTGTTGTATCGTGGTGGGAAAATCTAGTTTCAGCCAATCAGGAGCGAGCAAAACACACTGCCATATAATAATAATAAATATCACATAACAATTGGCAGCTTGGTCGAAGACTTGGAGAAAGAAATGTAGAATTGGACCACAAATCACACAAATTTCATGTATGGAGAATTGACTTTAATTCATAATTGTAAAATTGTAATTAAAAACGTTGAGGTATAAGAGAAAAATACTCTTTTCTATATGGATATTCTACCTATATCTAGAGCTATCATCCTTACAAACAATATTGATGTATTAACAATTCTCATCTTCCAATATGATATTGATTCCTATTTTCTGAAATTTATAGAATGACCGAAATTGTTCTTGATGATCATGACCTGCCTATGACCTACGGCTAGTTACATTGGAATTTCAAATGCCAACAAATTATGTATTATTTCTTACAGTATACCAATTGTATACATTTTGTAAGGTTTGTAAGGTAAAGTTATGTAGATTTCATTTTGCTTTTAAAGTGGTCACCAGCATTTATTCACATGCTTCTTTGCCATCTCTCCAAGTTTTATCATCATTACAATGATGGCCATCTTGTTGCTAATGATGTTTGCTGCAAAGAAAGATTACTCTATCGTCCAAACCTAATACAATTTCTTTCAGGCCCGAATCACAAAATGTTATAAAATTATCAGCAAGTCCTGGGACATTTTGTGACCCCTTGGTAGAATTAGTACTGTCATTGATATACATTTTAAGTATTGATATATCAAAAGGAAAATATCACCATGTATTGATATATATCAAAACAATGGTGTTGTTGCGAAAAGGATGAAATCTGGAACGGTCATCTTGGGTACCGTATTACATAGTCAGTTTATGAATGAAAACATCCAGCATAAACAGATCACTAGGTTTCCTCAAACAGAATTTAAAAGTAAAATTATCTCGTATATTAAAAAGAACATACATACATACATAGCACTCACACCAGTGACCACCAAATGTTGAATACTGCTCATCACTTTTCAGAAAAGTCTTGAGAAAGACTTAAGACTACATAATGATGTATACATCAGTATAATTATCAGAATTTGTGTTTGAATTACTAGTTTTAACAAACAAGAGATCATAGAGGGATATTGGTGCTTACCAATGAATGATCTATGTCTTGACAATTTGAAAAGTTATCTTTTCTATGCTGTTCAAACCTAAACTACCAAAATTAAATCCAAGATGGCGGTCAGTTGGCCTTCTTGTTAACCGATCCTTTCCAAAATATATGCACGACTAGGGCCCTTGGGCAAACTAGATGTGTTTGTTAAAGTTCCCTTCAGTACTTTCTTAGAAATAGTGATAACAAACTTTTACTGTAACTATCAAAATCCAAGATGGCCGCCTGGTGGCCAATACGTAGACCGCTCAGTCTCAAAATGCATTATACACAACTAGGACCCTAGGAAAACCTATATATGAAATTTGACAAAATTAAGACCCCTTCAGCACTTTATGAGAAATAGCGGTTAAAAGAATTATCAACGGATGGACGGAAGTACCACGGACAAAAGGCGATTTGAATATAGTCCACCTTCTGATGATGTTCAGTTAAAAACCTGTGGTTGTTCCACATAATTAAAATAGTTCTGAAGCTACCAATAGTCTTCGATGTACGTAATTATATAAATTGATTAAAAAAGTCTCATAAATGTATAATGTCAAAAGTACAAGGTAGTGTATCGGAAGTGGAGAAAATTTATAATAAATGGCTAGACAAGTATTCTATACGGTTACCGGACCAGGACCTCCATCAATATCCTTATATTATTACAAGGCCAGTTTCGCTGCATTACTTTGTCCTTTCTCCAAGCTCCCTGAGACAAAACTACTTCCAAATTTGCATGTCCCATAGCTGCTAAGCTTATAACAAGCACAGGGATTGGCAATTTGCAAGCTTGCCAATTTTGTTCCACAAGAAATTTATATGTAGTTACAGACCAGGGTTCAAACCCAGGACCTTTGAATACTATATCCAGATGCTGTACTAATTTACCAATTACCTCATGAGTCACAAAGAAGTCCAGTACTGCCACCTTCCTCCATCCATTCTCCAAATCATGGCCCCTTTTTTATTTACGGCACACAACTACATGTATATATACACACAAATTTACATATATATCTAAGTATTGGTCGATTCTAAACCTCTACCAATTGCAGAAGCATTCGGTTTTATCATTTTTACCATATACTGTATATATATATTGCACAAAGTTTGATTTGATAAGATTATATACATTTTGTATATATATAGGTCACTCAATATAGGTTGAAATTTGAAAAGTTGTCAGATTCTGATACTGTGTTAAAACCCAGTCTGTCTGTGCATTTTTCTTTTCAAAACATAATATAAATATAATATGGCACATTTGATTTATTTTGAGATTAATTTTAAAAAATTATACCCGATATAGTGATATTTTTGATATTGCATAACAATAAGATTATAAGAAAGTTAAGTTCAGAGGATTGTTGATTGAAACTTTTTGAATAGAATTTCAAATTGAAAAATGGTGAATACAATGCATATGTATACTTTATGTTAATTGTGTATGGACACCCACTTTTTCTCCTTTTCAGAACTGTGAACAGATACAAAAAGAAAACATGTCAAAGGTATTGACAATTTCGTATTAAAATGATCATGATTGGTGGTACACTGATCCGGATTGATGCTTTGGAGCCATTGAAGGTAATTATCATACTATTGTGATAAGATATATAGGAGTACAATTAAAGATGCTCCACCGCTGACAGAGTATAAATGACATTCATAATTTGAACAATAATTGGTGTTTAAACGTGTATATATATGTCTAATTAACACAAAAAAATATATAAAATTATTTATTTTTCCTTTGGTGCATGCGCAATCATTGGTGCATGCGCAATCAGCACTTCATTCCATATAGGATAAAGTGCCACGGAATTTTTTCGGGATGCAATTAATTATCTTTTATCTTTTTAACTTGAAGTAAAATTAGAAGCTCAAACTTTTCCATGGTGGTAATGGTGTAAAGTAAGTAACTTTTGTAACTGAAGAAAAATACTAAATCGCCTGCTGCTGTTTTTGATAGTGAGAAGATATCATTTGTCAGCGGTGGAGCATCTTCAATTAGTCATGTATAGTCAAAGTAAAAATTACTACCGGGTATATTTTAGAATATTGAATCATCATGTTTTTTTTATTAGTCCCTTGCCGGTGAAACCAGAGGGGACTATAGTGTTTGTCCCTGTATGTCCATCACTCTGTCTTTCCGGATTTATTTTCAAGATGATAACTTGGTAACAAATTACCTTTTGTAATAGGAAATTAGTCAAATGTTGTCAGAGTTATCCTTATGAGATCAGCATTGAATCCTATTACCAGTTAACAAATTTTTCATAACTGACCCCCAGGGGCCATAGGGGCAGGGCCAAAACGGATCAAATAGGCTAAAACTTCAAAAAATTTCTTCTGAAATTCTGGAACTGGTAGAATCAAATACTTTTCATTGAAAGAAAGGTCTTACAGTGTAAGGTCCTTCACAAAAATTGTGAATTATATGACCCTGATGTCTCAAGTTTCCCACGGGGGAAGGGGTCAAATTGACTAAAGATTGTATAGGAAACATTTATTTACATTTTATGAACATTGCTTGCTTAGTTTCCATATGAAGTTAGGTGAACTGGGTTATAATTAGTAGCCTGAAATAGCATTTTAACATTATATTCATATTGGTCAAGGGTCAGAGGGACGGGGCCAAAAGGAATCAAATTGGCTAAAATTTCAAAACTCTTGTCTGAATTTACAGATTTGATGGAACCATGCAGATGCTCTTCATAGATTGAAATGTATATTCAGACCCTTTACAAAAAATGTGAATTTCATGGCCCTGTGGATCTCAGCTTTTCCCCTGGAGTTTGTTAATTGGAATCATTAAACTGTAACTTTATTGATATTGCTATTGGTTCTTGTGAACAGTAAAATCTCCGACGACTTCGGAAATTGGATATTTTGAACTGTATCTTACAGAGTAATTGGCCGTTGCAATTACTATTTGACCTTTCGAACATGATAACCTGAGAAAATATTCACAGAACATAATGAGACTTTAAAATAATTTTGTATTTGTATAATTTCACAGGAGTTTTTGAAATGAGTCTTATTTGGCATTAACATACAGAGTTGTTGCCATTTGTAATAATATGGTTTTTAGACAGGTGATGGTCGGCTATCGACTCTCTCTATATATTTAGAAGTTAAAGAAGTTAGAATTTAATTGGTATTTGAAATTTGTAGTACATTTACAGTTTATTCGAAGGAAAAAAACCTATCCATGTTTATCTATTCATTTTGTTTTTACAAAAATATATGTAACATTGTTTTAATTATTTTATTTTGGTAGAGGATATTGCTGTTGTCTTTTGACAAGTGGATCTCAACTTGACATGTGGTTCATATAACAAGCAAGACTCTGTCCTAGGTTTTGATGGTTCATCAATTACTGATTGCATTGGCTGCTGTATAAAGGTAAGGACAGGAAGAGTTTCTCATCAAACCTTAGTTTGAGATATAACGATACACCAGAATAGCTACCCTAAGGTGGACAAAAATAAAAATGAAGTCAAATTAAGTGTGATGAACATTTAATAATTCAACTTCCCATATTTCCCATATGTACTTAATCAACCAGCAGCATTTACCATTGCATTATACTATATTATACAATTCACTATTATTTGCCATGATCAGAAATTGCCAAGAAATGTGCTACTGTCCAATACAACATTTAATTCCATTTTCTTTTGGAGAATTAATGTACATAGCTAAAAAATTTTCAGAGGAAATCGGGAAAAATAAGCATTGCTAATTC
This sequence comes from Argopecten irradians irradians, assembly GCA_004382745.1. Lineage (NCBI taxonomy): Eukaryota > Metazoa > Mollusca > Bivalvia > Pectinida > Pectinidae > Argopecten > Argopecten irradians. Next base: position 55,846 of record SAYR01001031.1, on the reverse strand, counting down.
ATGATACCTTAAGGTATAGGGTACCACCCAAATTAAATATAAATGAATAAAAAACAAATGGTATAAATATTTGCCTAAGGGTACCCTCTGAATATGCAAGCAATCTTACCTTGCTAATTTGAAAGTTATGATTATTTTGAAAAATTTAAAAACTTAAATTTGAAAAAATGTAAAAATCTAAAAAATTGTTGGATTTCTGAAATATCTATGTAAGTAAATAATTCTTGATGACCATAGAGCATTTTACAATGGGCGTCCATCAACAATCTTCTCTATAACCGCTGGTCAACAAAATTTGACTGGTAGCATTCTTATAGGCTACTAACTGAAAATTGTACAAATGATGGGGCTGACCTGGGTGCCTGAGGGGTGGGGTCAAAAGTGGTCAATTGGACTGTTTCCATATAAACAACTTCTTCTCTGCAAATAAACATGGGATTACGCCATAATGCAATGTTAACATCCTTATAGGGTTGGGATTCAAACTTGTGCAAATGATTGGGCTGACCCCCCCCCCCCCCGGGGCCTGAAGGGTGGGGTCAAAAGGGGTCAATTTAGCTATTTCCATATAAACGACTTCTTCTCTGCATCTAAGCATGGAAGAGCACTCATAATGCAATGGTAGCATCCTTATAGGGTTGGGATTTGAAATTGTACAAGTGATAGGGCTGATCCCTCGGGGCTTTAGATGGCAATAGACGCTGGTTCAAAAAGGTCAATTAGGCTACTATTTTCATATACAAAAATGTAAATTACTTCCTCTCTGAACCTATGTATTGGATAGCATATTTGTATAGTATCAATAACATAATATATGGTCGTGATTCAAAATTAAATTTTCAGAGTCAATTTTGCTCATTTTTCTAATTGTAAGAGTCTTTGTGATAATTACTAAAAAAAAACCAGGTGAGCGATACAGGCCCTCTGGGCCTCTTGTATTTTTCGAGATATTGGCAGCCATACATGTACGTACACATGAAGATCTGTATGTACGTGTAACACAGTGGTTTACAGCATTCATTTAAAACAAGATATACATGGTTAAGAACATCTTAAGAACATATACATCTTATAAAAGTACTTATTAAGATGTTGGTTATCACGTATCAGTATTATTAATTACCCTAACTATGGGCTGTGGCCTGAGGAGATCTACCAGCGAAGCCATATGCATGAGCGCCTGTGGTCTGGCCAGGTGGTTCACATTTCGTTATATTAATGAGTATATTTAATGAGTTGCATATCACATAGTCACGATTGTAAGATTATATTTATCACATAACTTTTAATAATAGACCAATAAGTAAAACTTCAGATTTCGTCTCTATAAAACTGAAGAAATTCGGCTTGGATGTGAGGTTTCCGTCTAGTGAGACAATCATGCGACGTCATATATAGATTATGACATCAAAACTACCTGTGACGTCATAATAGTGTTATTACACATGTATCTTACGATATTTATGATATGGCCATATGACATGGCTGGACGGGCCAGTTATGTGATAAATATAATTAATATATGTATATTGTTGGTTAGAAATTTGTGCCAAGTCCCTGTGTTTTAAATGATTTTTTCGCAGAAAACTTTTATGGCCAAAGGTCAATAAAAATTGCAAATTGTATGGTCCTTAACTGAGCAGGTCCAAAAGTGGTCAAAATGTCTAAAACTTCATAATTTTTCATTTTTTACTCCCTGAAATGGAAGAATCAATTATTTATTCAACACATGGCAATGTTATATTCCCTAAGCAGATCAGTAGAGTAAAAGCAATGGTATTTATTTTGTATAGCTTTGCCTTCCTTTTTAACATATTGATATGAAGATTTTATGCTTTTTAGGTGCCGTAGACTGCAGTAAAGCTAGAGAGGTTTCAGATAAAGGTTAACAGTCACACAAGTATGGAGGCCTTGAAGCCTACAGAGAGGTGGAGTGATCAGTTGGGGTTTCCAGTGATTGACTTTGGGCGAAGTACGTATCAACACAGGGGTTTGGTCTAAACAACCTTACAGAATTAAATTAATAATAGAATTGGCTCTGACTGATGCATAACCCTTTGGTGTCTTAGGGGCAGGGGGGTGATAGCAGTGGTTACTAAGGTGTTCCAACCTATTGCTACTATCCCAGTGGCAGTTGGATCTTGAAATGCATCTTTTAGGCCTTACAGACTTCAATACATCAGATCTACAAGGATGAAATAAGCTAAACCCATATACTTATAAGAATGATCTATAGAGTAAGTCTAAATAGATGTTAAATAGATACTGTTCATGTCTCGGGTTTCTTGGCTTGCTACAGTAAAGTAAATGTCAAGTTTCCAATGTCATGTCCATTTCAGAAGATTGCAGTGTCAAAATATGACGGTGATATTATAACTCACAGGACAAAGGGATCATACGATTTCAAATCAACATGTTTTTGACATGTACATATTTTTAGGTTACCTGACCATATATAGGTCATGGTGACCTATTGCGATAGTCTCTTGTCCATCGTCGTGTGTTGTCCCTGGTCTGTTGTCTGTTAATATTTCCTTGTAAACACGATAACTTGAGTAAAAAAGAACCGAGCTGACTGAAACTTTGTATATAAACTAACATTGGAAAGATCTCGAACGAGTTTGAAAATCAGAGTGAATCGACTGTAATTTACAGAGTTATTGCCCTTTGCACTAATAATTATTATTGAACTTTGTGAACGCTATAACATGAGAAAGTATACACCAATCTTAATGAAACTTTGTATGTATACGTAGCTATATAGACTAACATTGGAAAGATCTTGGACATGTTTGAAAATCAGCACTATTTAGCAGTAATTTACAGAGTTATTGCCCTTTGCCCTGATAATTATTTTTGGATATTGTGAATGCGATAACTTGAGTAAATATAAACTGATTTTAATGAAACATTGTATGTAGACTTGCATTGGAAAGATTTCAGACGAGTTTGAAACTCAGCTTGATTCTACAGTAATTTATGGAGTTATTGCCCATTGCACTAATAATTAATATTGGACCTTGTGAAGGTGATAACATTTGAAAATATGAACCGATCTTAATGAAATTTTGTATGTAGACTAACATTGAAAAGATCTCGGATGAGTTCGAATATCAGCTTGATTTGACGATTATTTACGGAGTTATTGCTCTTTGTACTATTAATTATTATTGGACCTTGTGAACGCAATTACTTGAGTAAATATAAACTGAGCTTACTGAAACTTTGTATGTAGACTAACATTGAAAAGATCTAGGACGAGTTCGAACGTGGTAACTTGAGCAAATATAACCCGATTTTCATGAAACTTTGTATTTAGGCTAAAATTGGAAAGATCTGGGACAAGTTAGGAAATTGACCTGAATAGATAGTAATTTACAGAGTTATTATCCCCCGCCCAACGAAGTTGGCGGGGGATATACAAATGGGTTCCGTCCGTCCGTCCGTCCGTCCGTCCGTACGAATGGTTTCCGGAGCATAACTCTAAAACCAGTAGAGATATTTCCACGAAACTTCATACACACATTGGTCTTATGGTCTAGTAGTGCCTTTTGCTATTTTGAGGTTTTCATTTTTTGCACTTTTTCCGTAACCATGGAAACATTGCTGAAAATATCATATTTTTGTACCAGGTTCGTTTCCGGAGCATAACTCTGAAACCAGAGGAGATATTTCCACGAAACTTCATAGACACATTGTTCTTATGGTCTAGTAGTGCCTTTTGCTATTTTTAGGTTTTCATTTTTTGCACTTTTTCCGTAACCATGGAAACATTGCTGAAAATATCATATTTTTGTACCAGGTTCGTTTCCGCAGCATAACTGGAAAACCGGTTGAGATATATGCACGGAACTCCATAGGCACATTAGTCTTATGGTCTAGTAGTGCCTTTTGCTATTTTAAGGTTTTCACTTTTTGTACTTTTTTCTGTAACCATGGAAACATTGCTGAAAATGGCAGATTTTTGTGTAAGAATCGTTTCCGGAGCACAACTCTAAAACCAGCAGAGATATTTCCATGAAACTTCATAGACACATTGTTCTTATGGTCTAGTAGTGCCTTTTGCTATTTTTAGGTTTTCACTTTTTGTGCTTTTTTCTGTAACCATAGAAACATTGCTGAAAATATCATATTTTTGTAGCAGGTTCATTTCCGGAGCATAACTCTAAAACCAGCAGAGATATTTCCACGAAACTTCATAGACACATTCTTTTTATGGTCTAGTAGTACCTTTTGCTATTTTTAGGTTTTCATTTTTTGCACTTTTTCCGTTACCATGGAAACATTGCTGAAAATATCATGGTAAATGGTAAATGTTACTTTGCAAAACTCCACCCATCTTTGTGTATATAGTCTAATATAAATGTCAAGGCTGTATACCTGATTCAACAATTGCAGCCCCGCTCTACTTGAATTATACTTCATCTTTCTTTAGCTCAACTTCCTTTTTCCTGTTTTTTTTTCATACACATAAGTCTCAACAATCAAACTTACTTCAGCTTTGATATATCCATTGGCGGGGGATCTGAATGACTATGTCCTTGTTGCCCTTTGCAATTATAATTATTGAATTTTGTGAACATCATTACTTGAGTAAATATGCACCGAGCTTAATGAAACTTGGCCTTTCGTAATAAATATACTACTGTTATGGATATAGGGTTTTGTCGCAAAATTTGTCAGTCATTGTTTGTTGACGAAAAAAATTTGTCAGTCTACTTTTTTCTTTAGTAAAAGCTAAAAAAAAACAATACCAAGTGAAAATGGTCGGGTTTAAGAATTGAATCAGTATTGTCTGGAAAACTTCTACAAAGAAGGATCCACATTTGAAGACTGCTGTATTTAAAAAAATTCTACAAAGTGTTTAGACCACCACCATCACCAGATTGCTTTTTGTCTGTGGTCTGTCCTTCAGTCTGTTAACAATTCTTTTACCGCTACTTCTCAGAAAGTGCTGAAGGAATTTACCTTAAATTTCAAATGTAGGTATCCCTAGGGTCCTTGTGCATATTGCAACAAATGGTCGACAGACAACTATCTTGAATTTTGATATTTTAAGTTTGTTACATTATTTTTTGGGAAGTATTCGCAGATCTGTATCAAATTGCATATATAGGTTTCCCCTTGACCCTTGTTGTGTATATTGCTTTTTAAGAACGATCAACCAATAATATGGCTGGCAGGCCGCCATCCTGCATTTTGATAGTTTAACTTTGCAAATCAAAGAAAAGATTCCTCATTCATTTGTCAGACATAGATCATTCTTTGGTAGGTGCCAAGATCCATCAAGGATCTCTTGGTTTTTATAGACTTAGTCAATGAATGCCAGATAAGTACCCGAAACATCTCATTTTCTTATATAAATTGTATATGGATGGATTTAAGTCCTGATCTATACGATAGTGTCTATTGATGTATTTCTTGACTGAACTTAGAAATACAAGAGGTCACATTTTCATGCCTATCTTTGTCTATCTGGGTGCAGAGAGAATTTGAGTTATAGTCGTGAATAACATGTGATTTCCAATTACTTTTGAAAAGCAGTACTTATTTATTATAACCAATATATAGATTATTAAGAGCCCTTTCATAGGCAGTTTCTACTTTGTTGGACTAATCATCTACAAATTTGACAATTTACCATGGATAAAATTCCGCAAATTTTACTCATTTGTGGTAAAAGTTCAAAAAGAATAAAAATGATATTGGTATACATGTATAGCTTCAGTACCAATTTACCTATGTTGTGACACTATCTATAGATAACACAACTATTCTCAAAAAATACTTTGATACAAGTCAACTGTTTAGCAGTAGGGTTGTTAATTTACATCATTGTCAATTGGGGTAGCAGAGCAGTAATATCAACTTCAGTAAAATATAATGCATCATAATGTGAGACAATTTTGTTAAATTCTGTTTAAATCTTTTTATGTTCTGTATTTTTTAACATTTTGTTTGTTTCAGGGAATATGAAGTAGAAGATTTCCTAAGAGTTCCTACAGCAAGACCTCTCTTAAGTGACATTTTGTAATACAGAAAAAGCGACATGACATGTAGGAGAGAAGTGAAATTCATGATATCATTCATTGGATATTGCAGTGCCTCATGTTTCAACCAGTGAACACATGCATTTCAATTACGTCAAATTATTAGCCCACCATCATCAGATGGTGGGCTATTCAAATCGCCTTTCATCCATGGTCCGTCGTCCGTCCGTCCTTCCGTCCGTCCGTCCGTTAACAATTCTTGTTACCGCTATTTCTCAGAAAGTGCTAAAGGGATCATTTTCAAATTTCATATACATGTAGGTTCCCCTATGGCCCTAGTTATGCATATTGCATTTTGGGACTGATCGGTCAACAAGATGGCCGACAGTCGGCCATCTTGGATTTTGGTAGTTAAAGTTTGTTACCGCTATTTCTCAAATAGAACTGAAGGGATCTTTCTCAAATTTCATATGTAGGTTCCCCTAGGAACCTAGTTGTGCATATTGCATTTTGTAACTGCACAGCCGCCATCTTTGATTTCATTGTTAAAGTTTGTTACCACTATTTCTTTGAAAGTACTATAGCGATCTGTCTCAAATTTTATATGTAGTGCGTTTGAAAAAGTTTGAAAAGCAGGGAAAATATCCATCTTTCCATTGTCAGACAAAGATCATTCTTTGATGGGCGCCAAGATCCCTCTAGGATCTCTTGTGTTACTTATATTCTTAGATCATATGATTTTTAATATATGAAAATTTGATTATACAATCTTGATTTAATCTTGGATGCTCAATATTTTACTACAGTGACATATTTATTTTTGCTTTTGTAAATTTAAAGTGAAACAGGCCAAACATGTACCAAGTACAGTATAAACCCTCTAACTCATAACTGGCATTTCTTGAACACACCCCATTCGTCAAACTGATCGCATAGTCCTGACCGTGCCTCTGTTTATTTGTATTTTGTATGTAACAAAACCCTGGATAGCTCAAACCACTCTTTGTCGAATACTTGTTATTCCTTGAACAGAAATAATTCCCCTTTCCGTCAAATATATAGTACATGTATTTAAACTATTTATTTGTCAAACAGGTGTTTGTCTCTAATATGATATTTTATCTACAAAATTTTATATATTTGCATTTTATCCATTTCTATCCAACATTATTACTCTATTCATGAAATGTTTTGAGCTCAAATATCATTTGCATGGATTATTTGTTATATTTTGACTGTCAGTGACCAACACCTGATGACTGGAATATTCCATATCCCCTGCACTATTAACCTGGTCCCCTGCAGTACGAATTATCCATGTTGTTAGATGCTTTAGAGTCATAAGTGTGACAGACCTCTTTACCATGAGTAATGATTTTTATTGCAATTCATAGAAAAGTTTCTTCCACGTACTTCATTATTTATTTTTTTTCGTGGTTCCTAGCAGTGTTTAATCTGGAAAAGTTTACTTGATAATGCATTTTTATATACCAGGTTATCCTCTTCATGCTTAAACATTATTATCCCCCGCCCAACGAAGTTGGCGGGGGATATACAAATGGGTTCCTTCCGTACGTCCGTACGAATGGTTTCCGGAGCATAACTCTAAAACCAGTAGAGACATTTCCACGAAACTTCATAGACACATTGGTCTTATGGTCTAGTAGTGCCTTTTGCTATTTAAAGGTTTTCACTTTTTGTACTTTTTTCTGTAACCATGGAAACATTGCTGAAAATGGCAGATTTTTGTGTAAGAATCGTTTCCGGAGCACAACTCTAAAACCAGCAGAGATATTTCCATGAAACTTCATAGACACATTTTATGTAGGACTTCTAATTTTGTATTATGCTTTACTTTTGATTTAATATGCATGCAGTAAAACTCAGATATATCAAACTCAATTACTATCAACATTCACTTAATTCCTATGTAACTCGTCGCTGTTTAAAACAAATCAAAAATCGCACTGTTAGCTGCTGAACTTTGTTAAAGCTAAGATCAATTCTGGTATATTTTAAAGAAGCAAATGTTTTCAAAGTTGGTTTCACTTTGTTAAAAAAAACATAAATATGTTTTGTATATATTCTTCAATTGCAATTGGGTTTTAAAATACTTTCCCTATACTCTTACTAGCATATAAATTAATGCGTTAATTGATTTAGCTCTCCATTGGCGGGGGATCTGAATGACTATGTCCTTGTTTGATTTTCTATTTTTTCTTCTAATGAATAGTAAATAGTTATTAATTAAATGACCGACAATTAATTTAATGAACTTAAAGTGAATGAAGATAACATAGCTGTATTTAGAGTATTTCTTTTCTTTTTTTGCTGTAAAGGCCCTCTATGTTTCCAAAACAAAATTTAAAAGCTTATCAGTAATACTTATGGAGGGTTGTCATGTTTTCCGCCGTCTTCCTAATTATCGCAGACACGTTAGTTGAATATCACTGCGCCTGATGGCAAAAGAGCGAAACTCATTGCTAACATGGATTTTGATATGCAGGTAATTTTGAAATGGTTTGGTGTTTTAACTTCAGCTTAGTTCTTCATCATTCTTATGTAATTATTGTTTTTGAAGACTTTATTCTTTTTGTTTCAGAAAAAGCGTTGTTACATCTCTAGTTGATACGAAATCGAATATGGCTACCATGACACCATATTTAATTAATTTCCTATACGACTATTGCCAATGAAGTCAGATGACCGTCAAGGTCCTTGGGCCTCTTGTTTAATTTCCAATATGTTTTCACTGTTTAGCTGAGTTTAGCAATAAATATATTTTTTTGAATGTTTCAGTGATGATATTAAAATAAAGATTTACTAGTAATATCACATATTTATAACAACATATATGAGGTAGCATAACATCTGTCTATCATTTATTAAGATGTCTTGAGTTTGATAAAATGTTCAGACAAAGATCAAAGATTTTTAAATATATATGTGTATAATTGACCTAAGAGTTTATTTTCGATATTTACCAGTATGAAGTAAAAGCTTTATGTTCAACCCGTTGTCTAATCAATGCTCTTTTCTCTCATTGCAGATTTTGAATAAAAATGCTTAAATCAACATTTTGGTTTTTATGTGATTTATATCATTTGAAGGATCTAATTATAATCATCTATAATTAAAAGGAAAATCAAAGTTTAATTTCCTAATTAAGTTTGGTTAAGTTTGAATATAGAAGGGAACAAATGAATGGGGATAATATGTATGGTCATGCAAGGATGGTCTACCGCATGCAAGTGTGCAATGTGTTGGCCCAGAGTACTGATATTTGGCCAGAGCATGTTTGGATGAAGAGCTACCAGGTTTGTTCAAAATAAATGACCTTGACCTACATTCAAGGGTCAAAAAGTCTAAAATTTTGACGACTTCTTGTCAAAAACTCGGAGCTCTATAGACCTGATATTGGGACTGCAGCATGCTGAAATAAAACCATAACCTAGTTTGTTAAAATGAATTATCTCGACCTTCATTCAAGGTAACAGGAGAAAACAAGCTATTAAAACAACTTTTTGTGAATCGCTAAAAGGCCCAGGGTGTTGTTATTGGGCCAGTAGCATGCTGGGATGAAGGGCTACTAAATCTGATCATATGAATAACTCGACCTCCATTTAAGGTTATGTGGTTTTTTCATCCAATGTAACTTTATTTAATGCTACCTCACTGAAGAATGCATTATATAAATACGACCTTATTTCATGTCGAGATGGTTATTTATCAAATCGGGGAAGTGATACCAGTCAAAAACCGATGGTTATATCACTTTCAATTGATAAATCACAGTATGAACCTAAAAACATGTCGGCATTTATATAATACATACTTAAATGAAATATGCGAGGTCTATCGATGATTTACACACATTTCACGGGTAGTACATACCTATTCCGTCATTTATGTGAGATCTATCAACGAGTTACACACATTTCACGGGTAGTACATACCTATTCCGTCATTTATGTGAGATCTATCAACGATTTACACACATTTCACGGGTAGTACATACCTATTCCGTCATTTATGTGAGATCTATTAACGATTTACACACATTTCACGGGTAGTACATACCTATTCCGTCATTTATGTGAGATCTATTAACGATTTACACACATTTCACGGGTAGTACATACCTATTCCGTCATTTATGTGAGATCTATCAACGATTTACACACATTTCACGGGTAGTACATACCTATTCCGTCATTTATGTGAGATCTATTAACGATTTACACACATTTCACGGGTAGTACATACCTATTCCGTCATTTATGTGAGATCTATCAACGATTTACACACATTTCACGGGTAGTACATACCTATTCCGTCATTTATGTGAGATCTATTAACGATTTACACACATTTCACGGGTAGTACATACCTATTCCGTCATTTATGTGAGATCTATTAACGATTTACACACATTTCACGGGTAGTACATACCTATTCCGTCATTTATGTGAGATCTATTAACGATTTACACACATTTCACGGGTAGTACATACCTATTCCGTCATTTATGTGAGATCTATTAACGATTTACACACATTTCACGGGTAGTACATACCTATTCCGTCATTTATGTGAGATCTATTAACGATTTACACACATTTCACGGGTAGTACATACCTATTCCGTCATTTATGTGAGATCTATTAACGATTTACACACATTTCACGGGTAGTACATACCTATTCCGTCATTTATGTGAGATCTATTAACGATTTACACACATTTCACGGGTAGTACATACCTATTCCGTCATTTATGTGAGATCTATTAACGATTTACACACATTTCACGGGTAGTACATACCTATTCCGTCATTTATGTGAGATCTATTAACGATTTACACACATTTCACGGGTAGTACATACCTATTCCGTCATTTATGTGAGATCTATTAACGATTTACACACATTTCACGGGTAGTACATACCTATTCCGTCATTTATGTGAGATCTATTAACGATTTACACACATTTCACGGGTAGTACATACCTATTCCGTCATTTATGTGAGATCTATTAACGATTTACACACATTTCACGGGTAGTACATACCTATTCCGTCATTTATGTGAGATCTATTAACGATTTACACACATTTCACGGGTAGTACATACCTATTCCGTCATTTATGTGAGATCTATTAACGATTTACACACATTTCACGGGTAGTACATACCTATTCCGTCATTTATGTGAGATCTATTAACGATTTACACACATTTCACGGGTAGTACATACCTATTCCGTCATTTATGTGAGATCTATTAACGATTTACACACATTTCACGGGTAGTACATACCTATTCCGTCATTTATGTGAGATCTATTAACGATTTACACACATTTCACGGGTAGTACATACCTATTCCGTCATTTATGTGAGATCTATTAACGATTTACACACATTTCACGGGTAGTACATACCTATTCCGTCATTTATGTGAGATCTATTAACGATTTACACACATTTCACGGGTAGTACATACCTATTCCGTCATTTATGTGAGATCTATTAACGATTTACACACATTTCACGGGTAGTACATACCTATTCCGTCATTTATGTGAGATCTATTAACGATTTACACACATTTCACGGGTAGTACATACCTATTCCGTCATTTATGTGAGATCTATTAACGATTTACACACATTTCACGGGTAGTACATACCTATTCCGTCATTTATGTGAGATCTATTAACGATTTACACACATTTCACGGGTAGTACATACCTATTCCGTCATTTATGTGAGATCTATTAACGATTTACACACATTTCACGGGTAGTACATACCTATTCCGTCATTTATGTGAGATCTATTAACGATTTACACACATTTCACGGGTAGTACATACCTATTCCGTCATTTATGTGAGATCTATTAACGATTTACACACATTTCACGGGTAGTACATACCTATTCCGTCATTTATGTGAGATCTATTAACGATTTACACACATTTCACGGGTAGTACATACCTATTCCGTCATTTATGTGAGATCTATTAACGATTTACACACATTTCACGGGTAGTACATACCTATTCCGTCATTTATGTGAGATCTATTAACGATTTACACACATTTCACGGGTAGTACATACCTATTCCGTCATTTATGTGAGATCTATTAACGATTTACACACATTTCACGGGTAGTACATACCTATTCCGTCATTTATGTGAGATCTATTAACGATTTACACACATTTCACGGGTAGTACATACCTATTCCGTCATTTATGTGAGATCTATTAACGATTTACACACATTTCACGGGTAGTACATACCTATTCCGTCATTTATGTGAGATCTATTAACGATTTACACACATTTCACGGGTAGTACATACCTATTCCGTCATTTATGTGAGATCTATTAACGATTTACACACATTTCACGGGTAGTACATACCTATTCCGTCATTTATGTGAGATCTATTAACGATTTACACACATTTCACGGGTAGTACATACCTATTCCGTCATTTATGTGAGATCTATTAACGATTTACACACATTTCACGGGTAGTACATACCTATTCCGTCATTTATGTGAGATCTATTAACGATTTACACACATTTCACGGGTAGTACATACCTATTCCGTCATTTATGTGAGATCTATTAACGATTTACACACATTTCACGGGTAGTACATACCTATTCCGTCATTTATGTGAGATCTATTAACGATTTACACACATTTCACGGGTAGTACATACCTATTCCGTCATTTATGTGAGATCTATTAACGATTTACACACATTTCACGGGTAGTACATACCTATTCCGTCATTTATGTGAGATCTATTAACGATTTACACACATTTCACGGGTAGTACATACCTATTCCGTCATTTATGTGAGATCTATTAACGATTTACACACATTTCACGGGTAGTACATACCTATTCCGTCATTTATGTGAGATCTATTAACGATTTACACACATTTCACGGGTAGTACATACCTATTCCGTCATTTATGTGAGATCTATTAACGATTTACACACATTTCACGGGTAGTACATACCTATTCCGTCATTTATGTGAGATCTATTAACGATTTACACACATTTCACGGGTAGTACATACCTATTCCGTCATTTATGTGAGATCTATTAACGATTTACACACATTTCACGGGTAGTACATACCTATTCCGTCATTTATGTGAGATCTATTAACGATTTACACACATTTCACGGGTAGTACATACCTATTCCGTCATTTATGTGAGATCTATTAACGATTTACACACATTTCACGGGTAGTACATACCTATTCCGTCATTTATGTGAGATCTATTAACGATTTACACACATTTCACGGGTAGTACATACCTATTCCGTCATTTATGTGAGATCTATTAACGATTTACACACATTTCACGGGTAGTACATACCTATTCCGTCATTTATGTGAGATCTATTAACGATTTACACACATTTCACGGGTAGTACATACCTATTCCGTCATTTATGTGAGATCTATTAACGATTTACACACATTTCACGGGTAGTACATACCTATTCCGTCATTTATGTGAGATCTATTAACGATTTACACACATTTCACGGGTAGTACATACCTATTCCCTCATCTATGTGAGATCTATCAATGATTTACACACATTTCACGGGTAGTACATACCTATTCCGTCATCTATGTGAATTATCTATCAATGATTTACACACATTTCACGGGTAGTACATACCTATTCCGTCATCTATGTGAGATCTATCAATGATTTACACACATTTCACGGGTAGTACATACCTATTCCCTCATCTATGTGAGATCTATTAATGATTTACACACATTTCAGGGTAGTACATACCTATTCCCCATCTATGTGATATCTATCAATGATTTACACACATTTCACGGTAGTACATACCTATTCCCTCATCTATGTGAGATCTATCAATGATTTACACACATTTCACGGGTAGTACATACCTATTCGTCTCATCCTTTATAGAATTTACCTCTATTTTCCCATGGGCAACAATCCGTCATCTGCCCTCGGGGGGCAGAGTCAAAATTTATACAAGTTCTGTCCCCTTCCCCAAGGATGTTTGTGGCCAAAATTTGGTTAACAATCCATGCAGAACTCTATGACTAGTAGCTGATTTAAAGGATTTACCTCTATTTCCGCCCTATTGGGCCCCGCCCCTCCGTCGCGCCCCTGGGGGTCAGAAGCCAAAATTTATACAAGTTCTGTTCCCCTTCCCCAAAGGATGCTTGTGGCCAAATTTGGTTACATTCCATCCAGAACTCTATGACTAGTAGCGATTTAAAGGATTTACCTCTATTTCCCCTATTGGGCCCCGCCCCTCCTGCCCGGGGGGACCAGAGCCAAAATTTATACAAGTGCTGTTCCCCTTCCCCCAAGGATGTTTGTGGCCAAATTTGGTTACAATTCATGTAGAGCTCTAGGACAAGTACAGATTTAAAGGATTTACCTCTATTTCCCCCTATTGGGCCCCGCCCCTTCCTGCCCCTGGGGGACCAGAGCCAAATTTTATACAAGTTCTGTTTCCCCTCCCCCAAGGATGTTTGTGGTCAAATTTGGTTACAATTCATGCAGAACTCTAGGACAAGTAGCGATTTATAGGATTTACCTCTATTACCCCTATTGGGCCCCGCCCTCCTGTCCCCGGGGGGTCAGAGCCAAAAATTTATACAAGTTCTGTTCCCTTCCCCCAAGGATGTTTGTGGCTAATTTTTGGTTACAATCCATGCAGAACTCTAGGGACAAGTAGCGATTTAAAGGATTTACCTCTATTACCCCTATTGGGCCCCGCCCTCCTTGCCCCTGGGGGACCAGAGCCAAAATTTATACAAGTTCTGTTTCCCCTCCCCCAAGGATGTTTGTGGTCAATATTTGGTTACAATCCATGCAGAACTCTAGGAACAAGTAGCGATTTATAGGATTTACCTCTATTTCCCCTATTGGGCCCGCCCCTCCTGCCCGGGGGGGGACAGAGGCCAAAATTTATAACAAGTTCTGTTCCCCTCCCCAAGGATGTTTGTGGCCAAATTTGGTTACAATCCATGCAGAACTCTATGACCTAGTAGCGATTTAAAGGAAATGTTGACGGACGGAACGGACGGACGGACGACGGACGGACGGACGGACGACGGACGCCG
This sequence comes from Argopecten irradians irradians, assembly GCA_004382745.1. Taxonomy (NCBI): domain Eukaryota; kingdom Metazoa; phylum Mollusca; class Bivalvia; order Pectinida; family Pectinidae; genus Argopecten; species Argopecten irradians. Next base: position 40,677 of record SAYR01001031.1, on the reverse strand, counting down.
CGCCATGACATAAGCTCACCGGCCCTTCGGGCCAGGTGAGCTAAAAAACATTCTCTGAAATGCACCACAGTTTACTACTTCACCTATTTTACATTGTCTAATTTTTAGTCCATTTACCATAAAAAGATCTGTTCATATATCAAACATTAGGTTTCACTCTTGGTAGGGGCCGCGGTGGCCGAGTGGTTAAGATGTACCAACATATTACCACATGCCCTCCACCTCTGGGTCGCGAGTTCGAATCCCATGTGGGGCCGTTGCCAGGTACTGACTGCTGGTCGGTGGTTTTTCTCCGGGTACTCCGACTTTCCTCCATCAACAAACCTGGTAGTCCTTAAATGACCCTGGCTATTAATAGGACGTTAAACTAATCAAACCAAAATCAATCTTGGTACTGAAGTCTTTGCTTTACTCATTTTATCTAAATACAGATTATGTATATTAATGAAATAATGTATTATTGATGAATTATTAACTACCTGATGAGTTGGACCAGGATTTGATTCCACATCTCCACAACACAACAACCTTTTTGAGTCAAACTCAGGATTTGATTCCACATCTTCACAACACAACAACCTTTTTGAGTCAGAGTGTGTGAAGACAAATGTAGGGTTCTGGTGTAGAAACCCCACTGTCTCCTCCCCTTTGGAACCTGTACACTTATCGATATCCTCTGATTGAACTCCCCTTCTTAGTGTTGTCCTGGTGATAGGAAGTGATAGGTCTTGCTTATCAGTAGCTGTAAAAAATAAGTTGCAGCATGAATATGAAATTATCACAATAATACAAAAAGACAATAATTACTTATTTCTATTGAAACACAAGCAGGTTAGCGACACAACAGTAAAAGTATAGCCATCTTTTGGTATATAACTGTGCATGCATGGTCATTGCCGTTGATTATAATGAATAATATTTATGTTTATTTAAAAATAATTAATGAAGTAACTGTGAAAAATCAACTGAAGGCTAATGTAAACCAAATTAAAATAAAATTAATTAAATCATCCTAATTAACATGAAACGCAAAAGTTTGATTCACTCGCCCGATATCCAATCACGCTGACACACGCTCCAACATCAGTGACATTTATATGCACGACTTAATATCAATCAACTAAACAACCTGTCCAATATCGACTACTTTTCCTTTCATGATTTTGCTGCATTTTCTCTTTTTCACTTGTATTGCTTTCAAAGCAAGTCTAAAAGTGTCGATAAGTTAATCAGTTATGTTACCATATATAATTTAATGTTGAAGACATGTAAGGTAAAATTATGAATGAAGGAGTATGTTTGAAGGAATGATTGGGAGCTAAATGTAATATATATTTGTATGCTTATGCTAGTCAATTGATGCATAACATACATGTTTTAGAGCTTCAAAGTGATCTAAAGTTTTTCATTAAAAAATGCTGCAAATGAACAATTTGCTTAATGAAATTCATATTTGGAAAGAAAAAAATCACTTTTGCAATTTTGCTAAGCAAACTAGAAAGTTAAAGAAAGCCCAGCCTTCCATGTCTATTAATGACCTTTTCACAGTTTCATGATTTTAAGTCATATACTTATATAATAATGTATCAGAGTGATTTAATAATGTATCTGTGCTCAAAGGATTTTGGAGGCAATTACTTTTTGCCATTTCTGATCATTCAAAACACTTAATTGCACACAAAAATAAGTTGGTTTACAATATATAGAGATTGAACAGTGTTTCATTGTGGTATGAATGCAATTGGATACAGACTTATTCGATGTAGCATGTTGGTTGGAAATCTAGGAAATACATACCTGTTTCCAAGTGATGTTTCTTGAAGTGATCGAGGTATTTGAAGTCATTGTTGTGGTAAATACCACAACAATGAACTCCAGTTGGACGGCTGATTACCTATAATAATAAAATAATTACCAATACAATTCATCTACTCTAATACAGATATCAATTGCACTGCAATGTTTTTTTCAGAAGTGAGCATTTATAAGATGTCTTGAAAGTGCTGATAATTTATTACCTATAAAAAGTATCATACCAAATTTGAAAGATATCTGAAGAGTTATTTCACAACATACCATTGGCAAAACAAGTTCCCAATGGGCCTGAATTGCTCACCTGCTATCTGGTATTCATAGTGCATATACTCAACACATAAGAGAGTCAATAAGAATTTCTATGCATGAAACAGGTAATATCAGGTGTCTAGGTCTGTTGGTTGTTGATAAGAAGTTGTTTAAAGATTTTCGCCAATCTGACCCCTGTAACCTTGAATGAAGGTCAAGGTCATTCATTTGAACAAATTTGGTAGCCCTTCACCCCATGATGCCAGGGGCCCAATAACAATAAAACCTCTTTCGGCCTCTTGGTTATTGAGAATAAGTTGTTTAAAGATATTTTTTGGCTTGCATGGTGTCATACTTACTTCTTTCCGTTTTCTTGTATAACTTGAACCTACACATTTTTTGTTTGGTTGACCTTGCTGCAATTGACAAACAATATTCAAATTTAAATGGCTTTTAAAGAGTCAAAAGTGTTAAGAACTTAAAAGTTACTGTAACAATTTTCTTGTTGCATTTGACAGATGAGAGAACAAATAATAAAATTATTTAAGTTTCTATAGAAATTTAAATAAAAGCAGGGAGCTTACCTTTACACTGTTCCTTCGAAAAATTGATCTTATCGACTTTGCTTTTAGGATGATGGTCAAGTCTTCCGTGATGTCAATGCATACCCTATAAATATACAGGAAGTTCACTGATTTTGGATCAATACAAAAGTAAAAAAAAATATGAAATGTAATTATGCAATACATATCTTCTAAATACCTAAATATATTTACTTATAAATATAACTGTGTTTAGTACAAAGAAAATCTAAAATAGATAAAAACAAAACCAGAAAAAATAAAGAAGACAACAAATGATATATTGAGGTGGTTATGAAGAACAGAGCAAAAGATATCACAATAACATTCAAATGAGCACCCGCAAGCTACAGTACTTCATTATATTGACATCACACTCAGTACATAATTATACAGTGGAAAAAGCAAGAGTGCATGTACTGTCAATGTTATTACTGCCCTATTTAATTCTTATCTGTTGTTAAAATGATAACCCCACCCAAATTCAACTGACAAATTTAACAGGTGTTAACATCATGACATTTCTATCTTTGATATACATATGTATGAATGTACAAATTGTATCTTTGATATACATATGTATGTATGTACAAATTGTATCTTTGATATACATATGTAAGTATGTATAAATTGTATCTTTGATATACATATGTATGTATGTACAAATTGTATCTTTGATATACATATGTATGTAAGTACAAATTGTATGTACATGTATTTAATCAAATATTTTTATTTTAACTCTCTTGGAAAAGGTTTGATTAAATCTGAAAATGATTGTAGTAAACATGAATACAGCAGATCAAGTTGATATGCGTCAATTGCAATCGTAAATTCATTCTTATCAAGTAATAATTTGTATCATTTTTGGCATTCATAAAATAATAATAAGTATGAGGATCGTTTTGGTGGGCTTAAAATTAAAGTTTATGTGAAAAACAAGTTTTTCAAAAATGTGATATAAAATTTCACTGCTATATCTCAAAATACACATATTGAAAATTATGCATCAAATTGTTCATCCAAAATGATCCTTGAAACAGGTCAACTGCAAGCAATGCAAGTCATCAATAAGATGCATCCAATTCCTAACTATAAGACTTTCATGCTTTTTCTATATCTAGATGTAAAATATTAAGATTAGTCTTTCATGCTTTTCCTATATCTCTTCATAAACAGTAGGATCAGATTTCATCCAATTCTTATATATATATCTTAAGATGTAAACTATTAAGATCAGACATGTATGTGACTGTGATGTACATTATGTGTATGCACATGTTATAACAAATAAAAACAGAACATAATATATTAATGCTTCCAAAACTTAAGAAAGAAAGACTTTAAAGTGAACATTCTACTGCTGGTACATTTTGTCCTGAAAAGTAGTTAAGACATCAAACAGGTCATATTTATCTGGAATTAAAAGGCAGATGGACGGACAAACTGATTACTATTAGGGCCTAATTACAATAATATGGATTTTTCTACGTAAACACAAAGCAGTATCATGTTAGTTAAAACAATATTAATATGCAAGACTAATTCATTCTTATGCTTAACAGTATTTAGTATCAACAATATTAATCAACGTAAGATTTTCAAATGTATACCGTTGATAAACATGTTCATCATTTTTAAGTGAGGACTGCAGTGAAAAAGTAAATAAACTTCCACATTTAACATATCAAACACACAACAAAGCATATTCAAATCAGTAACAAGCATATGTAACATTAAAAGCAAAAGCATTACATGACTTCCAATATAGACTAAATCTCTATATTCAACTTTAAACAGCTAGGGGTTAAAGATATTACACATAGAATTAATTAAAACAAATACAGCACTTTTTTTGAACTTCAAAAGAAAAAAATTGTGAAATGTCTGCTCTTTGAAACAAAAGAGGGGAAAATCAGATGCAGCAGAGGTCACTCAAAGCACATAAATCAAACATGTTTTCTCTAATTATAAGGACGGGTAACACTGAAAGTATTATTACAGATAATCATTCATACATTCTAGATCTGCTGTTGCAAAAAGGAGCAGACTATGTATTAGCATATGAATTGTGCAGATTTATCTAAACTGTTGAAAACAAAGATTTAATATTTGAATTATACTCATGGAGGAATTAAATGATTGCTATCAAAAAAGTTACATAGTATTAACCAATGAGTGGTATGATAATTACAATGTAATAAGAAAACAGGATTTTACTACATAAAAAGAACCAAAATAAAATAAAAAAAAATATTAAATGTTGAAAAATCAATATTAGCATACCTTAGGTTGTATCATCAGTGACTTTCTCCTGTTTTTTTCCTGGTAGGCTACCATCGGCATCTTAAAACGTTTCTTCAAATATAAACACAATTTTGATATTCCTTATTTGCATATTACAGAGTTATCTGCACTTGCGAGTAGATATTGATTGTGACGTCATGTGTTTGCGAGCGTAACGTCATACGTTTGGGAGAAAACTACGTGATTTGCGCTCACAAAATAATGACGTAACAATCGATACCTACCCGCAAGGGAGCTAACTCTGTAATATGCAAAGACGGAATAGATGAGACTGAAATAATAAAGATTTGTAATTATACCTGTTTCTGATTATGTCATAGCCTACTCCAACAATACTGAAGTATATAGCATGACAAGATACTTAACAACCCTAAATTGTGTCTAACCTCTTACTTCTGATAGGCTTTTTACCCATTGCTGCGGAACGCATATCCTAAATTTAGTTGCTTTTTACTATCATGCAATAGAGGCAGCAGGTACAATTCTTACGCCCTTCCTGCAGGGCACTCAGGCTATGGGAATAGTTGGAGCCCAACTAGAGTCAAAAATTTTTAACCAAAACCCTGAATGATACTTAAGTATTAATAAACTGTTTACTCTAGCCTCAACATATTCTCTGATAGTTATTAATTTTTTAAATGCTATGTGTGTGTTGGTAAGTTAGCTAGTATTAAGTTGGAATGAAGACAGGATTGCATTGCTTGGTAGTATTTGGAGAAAAACAATATTTACCTTAGTTGGTATTTTATGCGTCGTTCCAAACCTCGATTGCCTTGGAGCACTAGGGGACACCTTAAGCTTCAGTAGTTCCTTAAATATAAACACAATCTAAAAATGAAAATTGCCATATGGTACAGACTGTCATCACCTGAAGAGATATCTATATAAATAGTCCTTTATAAAGTTATCCTCAGCAGGCAGTGTAAAGCCATACCTCATGCTCACATGTATACCCATCCAATGTTGTAGCATACATAATACAAAATGCAAAGTCAATTGCATGTACCCTGACAGTCTAACTGACAGCTGGTTGGCAACCCATCAATTATATATGTAACAATATTCACCTTTGTTTGTATTTTTGGCATCTTTCTTGATCGTCTTGGAGATGACACCTTCATTAGTTCCTTTAAAATAAGATAAATTCAAAAATAAAAAAAAGTTCTTGTCTGAAAGCCATAATCTTGACTGACAGACAGACAGAAAGATATAGACGGACACTAACACAATTTACTGTAATTAACCCAGTTTCACCGGCATGGGACTAATTGGTAGTAATAATTGAATTGCCAATAACAGGACTTGCATTTTACTTTTAGAGTATGTGTGTTGAGCTTGTCTTAATTGTATTGTTAATCATGATCAGGGGCTGTGGTGACTGAGTGGTTAATTCGATGTTCAGATTACCAAAAGTCCTGCACTTCTGGGTTAAGAGTTCTAACCCCATGTGAGGCAGGTACCGACTGCTGGTCAGTAGTTTTTCTCTGGGTACTGCAACTTTCCTCCACCAACAAACCTGGCATATCCTTAAATGACCATGGTAGTTTACAGGTTGTTAAAACTAAATACCGGGTATCCAAAATCAGTATTGTTGTTAAAATTTTCACCTATATCATGATTAAAGACTTTACATGTATACACAGAAGAAACTAATTCCATGTGAATACTTTAGTAAGTCGACAATAAACAAGATAGTAAGATAGTAATGATATAATACAACAAGGTTACCTTTTTTATGGTCATGGCCGTTGACTCTGGTTTAGTAGGCATAGCCCAAACAACCTCTGCATATGTCAGACGCCTAAAAAAGGAAAGAAGCAAATTTTGATATTAACACGCTACATTGAATATGTCTGTATCCAAAGGCATTTATTCTACCTTTAAAAGGACAATTCAGCCTAAGAGTACATTAAAATTTGCACATATTTCGAAAAAAAACAGTCCTTATAGAAATTAGATTAGTTTGATATGCCAGAAAAGCCCACTGTAGTGAAATTAAATGTATGCGAAATGTTCAAACTCACTTACTCAACTGTCCGCCATTACCAGTACACATAGTGGTCAGAAGTCTTGTATGCCAAACCCTGGCCCTACAACTACTCAAATCGCTCTTACAATAGTGTGTTAACCTTATTAGATGCATTTTCCTATCTAAAAATAATTTCATCAACTAACGCTTCAGTTGATATGTATTCCATTTGTTTAATGTGTGTCAGTTTGGCTCGGTTATGGGTACAGTGTACATGTTGTACCTGCTACCTGAATTTCAATGGTATCAATCAAAATACTTAACAATGTCGTGAAATTTGTCAAAATCTCTTGTTATATATGCTTCACAAGGAATGTAAAACAATGCATTCATGTGATAATTTGCTTTGTGGTTATGTAACAGAATTAGTATAGCCTCACTGAGTTGTCCCTTTAATTGAATTGAACCACAGCTCAATCTTTATATATAAGCCCCATCAATCTGCCCCTTTTACATTTTGTACTATAGCTATAGTAATAGAACCTAATATAACATGGTGTAGTACTCATTCTCGATTTTAATCGATGATCGATCGATTATGATTTTCCTAAAGACTATCAATTATGAAAATCAATAATTGATTATTAAAATGGGAGATAATTTGTGCTGATATTTTACTGTTCTGAACCTTTATTACATGTATACTGGTGCAAAACCAGATTTCAAAATGAAATGTTAAATAAAAGATAATTTGAATTAAAAAAACTTCTTTGTAGTGTTGGTTCATAGAATATCTTTCTAAAATTCTTCAGAGAAAGTAAAATGTTAAATATATAAATATATGTGAATTTTCTGTAAATGGTGTCCGATTATAAAATTGTTAATTAGTAGATTGTCCTTAAGCGGTAATTGATTATGATTTAACAACCGATACCCAACACTAAAAGCAGTTTTCTGGGTTCAAGGCTGATTACTGCACGCTATATTTAACCATTTCAACATTACATTATTGCTGTTATTGCTATCGATATTGTGGAATACTACTTAACAGTAATATTTTCATAATGAGTGTTGAAAAATTTTACTTCGTGGTTGTGTAACAGAATTAGCCTCATTGAATTGTCCCTTTAATTGTAAATAGCTTATTCGCACTAGAGGAATTTTCCTTAAGCCCAGTCGTTAGAGCGCGCGGCAAACCAGTAAGTCCGGGGTCGAGGGTTTGAGTCCGGCTTGCAGAACACCGATCTTACCTTGTTACAATATTTTCGAGTTATTCCCTTTTTTTGTTTTGGAATGACCATTTGTTTTAGACATATTATTGCTTTTTGCACAATACTTTTGCTAATGCTTTTGTATGTGCTCTTTAGTTGAGAGTTATTATTTACTTGCTTATAGTAATATTTCAGGAATCCTACCATTTTTACAGAATTTTTCTCAAATTTCAGATTTCCAATTTAATAAGAAAAATAATAACTTTCAAAATACAGTGGAACTTCCTTTAACCGATCATGGTCGGTGTATAGAATTTTGGCCGGTTTAGAGAGGGTTGGGTTTGGAGAAGTGAACCAAATATCAATCATATCGATCCGGATTTAATCAATCGGAAGTTGTTTTCTACACTATAATGTATTGCCAGACTGTGTGCCTAGTGTTCGTTATAACCGACCGATATTAATTGTTGATGTGAATATTATCACAAAAGAGAGAATCATACATATACGTTTAAAAGGAATGGGTTACAACAATCTTGACTTTGTTATCGCTTATAAACATTAGTTGTGTGAATTTTCTTCGGGATGTTCTCGTCTGCACTAACCTACATACGGTCGATCGCTACCAGTTTCGTCAAGAATCAAATTAAATATGATCTAATTACACGATGATCAGTCGATGCGGGTCATTATATGACATGGTCATTTCCTAAAACAATACATGGCTTTGGCTTCTACATACAGAGAATTTACATTTGAAACTCTCAAAATTGAATATGAAACTTTCTCTATATTACTAAAGTAGCTCTGCTTGTTTTCCTACAGTACAACAAAAACGCATAAACAAAAGCTTGTACGTGGTAGACCTTCGTTAAATATCTAAACAATAGATATAATTAAATAATTACATCACCTTCTCTGCTGTAATTACCGTGTACATATACCAATAGCCTTCACACTGTATACATGCCCTAGGACATGGCATGCGACACCTATGGATACAGGTGCATGTGTATCAAGTGTATTTCACGGTCGGTTGAATAAACCTCAATGCAAGCTATCAGTGTCGCTCAGGTAAGGCCGGTTTTCAGGAGTGCATTTTAGTTACATTTGGCTATTCTGATCTCAAAATTGGTCCGGTATTCGCCATTCGGAATGGGGATCAGGGATCGGTTTTGGGAAGTTTTATTTACTATTAATAAAGAGGAATTCATTCCGTAAATGACATCCATGTTCGGTTTCTAGAGATGATTGGTTTTGAGAAGATCAGGTTTCGGGAAGTTACACTGTAGCATGATGAGGCATAGGTATTGGATAAGATACCGTATTTTCCCTAATGAGGGCGCCGGGCGCGGGTAAATGGCTTAGGGGGGCGCCGTTATTTGAGACCATTTTTAGATGTTTTTTTCTGAAACAGACTATAGTCATCTTGCTTTTAGTTTCGTATTTTTCTGAAACTTACTATAGCCAAATTACGTTTTGAAGTCAAGTAAGTATTGAAATTACATAATTATGAAGAAATGTATGCACCAGAAGTATTAAACATTGGTTAAATATGTCTGTTTCACGGAATTTTGGCATTTCATGCTAGCCTGTTTGTTTACCATGCGTACACAAAATGGCGGACGGTGCTTTCGATCGCTACTTTCGTTTTGTGGCAGATGGGAAATACCGACAAGAGTGACACGTTTTGTTTTGAACATGGCATTCTCGCTGTTTCTATGTGTAAACACTTGGCAAAGATGTCCTAAGTTGCCCAATGCAATAAATTTATAGCTGATCGGATATCTGTTAAGCATCAGATTGATGTGAAACAGTATTTTATTAGCGTCTGCAAAGACAAATCGTCACAATCTGGCACAAAAATTGTATGAAATTAGCTGATTTTTTTTCAGCGAAAAACGTGGGGGCGCCCTTATTAGAGGAGGCGCTCTTAATAGGGAAAATACGGTATGTTTTTTATTGCATGTGTGTTTTGAGAGTACCCTTTCTTAGGCAAAATGTTTATACCATTTTTTTTTAATTTACATTTTTTTGTTGGTACATTTGATCTTAAGCTAAGCTTTGGGCGAAACGACCCAGAATCTAAACACGTCCGAATCTCCGATGACATAAATTGGTGATGTGCTAGCCTAGTTCCCCGGTATCAAATGAGATACATACATGTATTGTGGTTCTTCAACCTATTTGATGTACATAGAGCTGGCTCATTTCTTCCTCACCGTCAAGTTAGATACTGGATATTAAATCCCATTACGTTATGCCTACTAGTACAGTACTAATGGGTAAAAAACGGCTGACCATGGGCCAGTCGACTCTCATGTTATGCCGCTGGGTCATGCCCATAGAATCAGTCTATACGATCGTCAAAAACGTGGACGCATGTACTCACGATACTGCACTGGGCATTAAACTTCACAGAAACATAGTATTATGATGTCAAGATTTAAATATAACAGCATATTTACCATTTGTCTTCAGTCGCAGATACTCCATGGGCCACCGCTTCGATAGTCGCCATCTTGGACTTCTCTCCCAGCCTCAGAAACACCTTCTGATTGGCCGACCAATCAGATTTCGCGACGCAAAATTATCTCTGACTAGAATATACATATATGGTTAAGCACATTTTCTCCCAAACGACCACTGCATATGTGCGCTGACAAGGGAGAGAGATGGTAAAAGGGCTTAGAATGAATCTGTGTCTGTATGTGATTACTATTCACCTGTGTGTGCACGTGAAGAAGTGAATATGTGTGTGAGAGTCGTTATGACATGTGAGCATGGACGGGCTTTTTGACAGGTCAGGATGGGTGCCTAGTTTTACCTGGGTAAGGTTTTTAGCCTTACCTCATTGACACTCCGCTCCTGACCAGCAGACAGATCAGTTAATCATGTTTTTAAAGGAATTCTAAGAGTTATATGGTAAGTGTTTATTCTGTTTGAATTTGTAAGTTTTTATATTCAGCAAAATATCTATATATGATAAAAGTTTATATGCAATTTTGTAATTAATCCAGGGTTTGTATTTTCATATTATAATTATATTTAAAAGTAATTGATATTTTGTCATTGAGCTATTTTCAATGTCATAGTTTAATTGGTTTGTAACGACATCGATTGAAAAAATAACTGAGTCTTGATCGGTTTTCGTACTCTTCCATTAGTGCTTGAGATTATGGAATAACCAAAAATTATACAAATGCCTTAATCTTTGTTAATTGATTGGCAAATACATGTATATAAGCATGGGAGAAGTATATGATATCAAATGCAGGGATCGATAATTTATCAATACATTAACTTGCTCTATTTTTCTTAATGACACACTACCTTAAATTTCAAAAAAGGCTTTTAATATTCAAAGTTTGAATGTAAAATTTTAATTTTCATGACGTCATCATAAATACCGCATGTTATGCTAGCTGACTATCACTGTTTTTACATCAATGACACCCTAGCACACAGGGACTTGTAACGTAGGTTGTGAGAAAGTCTGCTGTGTATACATGTGTACTAGGCCTATATACAGTTGGTAGTAGACTAAAGGTTACACATTGTGCACACGGTGTGAACTACGAGTGGACACGGAGTGCACGAGGTTTAGACTACAGGTAGACACGGAGTGCACGAGGTTTAGACTACAGGTAGACACGGAGTGCACAAGATTTAGACTACAGGTAGACACGGAGTGCACTACGTGTGAACACGGTGTCCACTACAAGTGGACATCGTGTCCAGGTAAAATGTCCACATCCAGACCACAGACAGACTAGACGATGTGCCACAGAGATATGAGAAAATATGTATTTATTCTGCAGTCTATATGGACTTTGAAAGAAAGAAATATTTATTGCGACCAGAAACATAATATTTATTGCAACATAAAAATCGCCGTTAACTATTGGAAATCATTCGTACTGTAATGTTTTTTTGAATAGATACGTATAAAGTAAATGTAGCAATATATATATATTATCATACAATTTAATTTATAAATAAGGACGTTTATTATAAGTTAAAAAAGCAAATTAACTGCGTTGCAAATTAACTGCGTACGGTAAACCACGTTCTGGTTATGTCTCATCAATGGATAGTTCAAGTCCGTCTTTTCCCATTAAAAACTATTTTTCTTAGCTAGTGATATGTAGTTTAAAGATGAAATTCTTTTTCGAACGCATAAAGTGATGAACCTTGCGTGGAGTAAGATTTTCAGTGTAAGCAAATCGTCGCCAAAGAGATATTTTGATCGCCAAAATATTTTGATTAAAAAGGATATATTGATGGGCATAATAACAGCAAGGACATATAAACATAAACAAATTAAATTCTTCATAAAATGTTTAACTATGTACATATGTATGTATGGAATATAGTTTTCTAAACGGCAAGGTGCGCGAAATAGTTTTAATCCAGTCAAATGTATAATACGTATACATTTGCTACATGGAACCTGGCGCGTTGCAAAGCATTGGAAAAATGAGAAATCGTCCATAAACGTTAAAAATCGTCATTGGAAATTACATTTTATTGTGTCAACCCATTGACGAACCTGTAAGCACTGGCTTAAGAAAGCAAAAAATTAGTATCAGGCATGTGGCTGCTCGTGAGCATCAACACTGTTCAAATGACCGATCGCTAAAATGCAGGTCACATGCCTGATAACAAATCAAACAGACAGAATCAAAACTTCTACACATTTAAACTGTAGATTCATAGTTGTTGATTAGATTCTGAATTTTTCACAATTATTTTTATTCTAGAAACCTTGATAATTTGACAATATCCTATTCTGACCTTCTTTTACAAACCGCGTGAATTATGTGATAATAATGTATGATCAATGCATGTAGTATATTGTACACTAAAAATTTGCCTGCTCGAAAGGTAGACCGCTAGATCTAGGACTGCAGTTGCCATGGTCACTTGGACTTCATACTGTTCGATCAACTTCACAGGTATCCGATAATGTAAATTACCTAACATTGGTCAGACTGGGGCCTGGGGCCTTCATTGGCCCCATTCAATATGTTCAGTCAGGTATATCACAGCTAACAACACCTGTATACGTACCTTATCCCAACCCAAGAGGTCCATTTATAGCATGCTGTACTTAGGTGGCAGCCCCTCTACATACATACAGTACACAGTACATTGTACTCATCACACAAATACGTACAATTATACAACAATGCTAGTCAATAGGGATATGTGTTTTAACTGGTAGTGCATTTTAATTTATTTGATAATGAAGCCTTATACATTAAAATTAAAAATAATCTAAATACGAAGTGCATAATTAACTAAAACATTTATTTCAAGATTATTGGAATATCATATTTCATCCAATATCTTTTCATTAATTTAATTTTTTTACGCTGGCTTTTTACATATATCAGAAACCTGATTATCATGACTGTGTATATAAAATACGATATTACAATGTTGAATAAGTACCTAATCTAAATTAATTTTGATTATAATATATACACTTATTATTGGTAAATGTATGGTTGTGATAGATACATCTGTATGCTTGATTTACGCATTGTACAGCTCCCGTCAGCTCCACTTCACGGCTGCCTGTCATGACAGCTATAATTGAGGTGTATTCAGCATCACTTACTATATGTTTTGCCAGAGATTTAAATATTAAACTATTTAAATCTCTGGTTTTGCCAGCTAGTTATTACCTCATCCCAATCTACCCCCCCCCCCCCCCCCCCCCCCCCCCCGGGGAAACGGTGTACATGTTTACCCAGGCTCTACAACAAGCATGTACATGTATGTAATAAGAATGGTACTTATGTGTTTCAAACTCATGAACCGATATGATTTTTAAACGGTAAAGTATATTTATTTGTCTTAACAAACTTCCATAGAAACAATTCTAAAATCACATTCTCATAAAGCCGTGCAAACACAGAAGGCAACGATTCTGCCCTCTGGCCATCTATCGATGGTCACCTTGAGGCACACACGTAGTGCACTCCATGTCTACCTGTAGTCTAAATCTTGTGCACTCCGTGTCTACCTGTAGTCTAAACCTCGTGCACTCCGTGTCTACCTGTAGTCTAAACGTAGTGCACTCCGTGTGCACAAGCTAAAAGGTTGTAACCTTTAGTCTACTACCAACTGTACTATATAAAAGGACAAGGGAACCAACGGCTCGCTTGAAAGAGGTACACCTGCCTCTACAAAAGTCGGGAATAAGGGCGACTTTTGTAGAGGCAGGTGTACCTTGTCCTTTTATATAGTGTATAGTACACATGTATACACAGCAGACTTTCGCACAAACTATGTATCAAAAACTGCAGGTCCATCAGGACATTGACTTAAACAAATGAAAACGTCCAGGCATCGAAATGAACCTTCACTGTTAACATAAATTGTATTTGTTTGGTGTTGTAACCTCATTTTATGCCATCGATACATGTTTCCTTATGTTATTATTGATTTTGAGAAACATTTAATTTTTTTATTACGGAAAGTGATGGGGCTTTAACACTTTTTCAGGGTTTTTTTGTAAGTAATTATATTCTAAATATTAACAGGGAAAAAAGCAAACAAAACAATACTTACCAATGGCTTCTTCACTCTACAATGCAATATCCCCCATGGTTCATTGGAGTCCCACAAATATAATGGTCGCTAACCTGCAAACTTTCAAAATAACTTGGGATTTAGCAAGGGAGATGTTGTTGTGAACAGGTTAGTGTTGATAATTGTGATGATATGTATTAACCAATAACATACATCGCCCAGAACAAATTTTACAGAGCCGTAGGCAAAGGTAATAAACAATTTTGCCTGCGATGCATTTCATTTCTTGTATTTTTAAAAAGTATGTAGGGGATATATATATTTACATTGTAGCTATATTCATGCTATATAATATTGACAGAAAGTCAAGCTCCTTTGTTGATATTTACTTAAGCTACCTTCATTTTTCCTGTCAAACTACTCAACCAGTGTTACGGATTTAATTAACGTTGGGCCGCCATATTTTCTCCAGAGCCTCGTTCTGATAGTTGGGGTTTACAAATATGCAAACACGACACTATGGTTATAATGTGATATTTTGAACTTTATTTTGGATTCAGTTTTTTCATTTTGTTTTTCAAAATTCGAGTTTTAAAACGTCGAGTTTTTAAAACGTTTCATATTGCAACTTGCTATAAATGCACTGTAGAAACATTTTTTTTTAATTTGCAAAAACTTTTTTATCTGGGTTTTTAATGCTACCTGCTTTTTCTGACACAACAAAACGCATCTTTTGTATTATAAAATTAAGTTAATAGTTTTATTTTCCTAATGTTTTGCCTCATATGATACGGGGGTTATGGGCTATATCCCACAACGACGTTGGTAAAGTACAATTTACCGTCGAATACTGACGTGGACTCAATAACCATGCTTTCAAGTATTATCATTTTCAGTGTATAATGACAGCACAACATGTGCGGCGATTCTATTGTTATGTGAATAGCCAATGGCGTTGCAATGCGACGGGAAACATGGGGTCATGACCCCACTTTTGTTGGGAACATATGAATGACTCGATTACACTGTTACAAGCAGCTGTTCAATCGAATTTGTGGACGACGACGTAAGAGAAAAAGAAATATGCAACTGTCGCGAGATTAAATGCTATTGCTTCATTGAGGTTATGAGGGTATAATGATAATGTCGCCCGTGTAAATTCTATGTAACCCGGACGGGGTTACATAATTTACACGTGCTCTATTTTCATTATACCCTCATAACCTCAAAAAAATAAAAATATATTCCTTAATTAGTCCCACCATCCGGTGATTATCACGTCATCATTTGGCGTGAGTTTCGTGATGTCACAGTCACCGGAAGCTAAGGTGTGACTAATCTAGACAGTCTAAGACTAATCGACGGTAAGTTGTACTTTACCCACGTCATTTTGGGATCTCAAAACTCCAGTATTACAGCGATCTTATCATGCAAACTAAACTCCCACATAGCTTTGCCTAACCGGATATCTCCCGTTAATGCGTTTATGATGTAAAAATCGATATGACAATAAGTATTTTATTGTGGGGAAAAATCGTCCTTTATGGTATGGACATCAACACTAAAACCCATACCACCTAGTGTTTTTATGTTAGTGTAATTATGAACAATAAATAATGTATATCAACATTAAACCCCATACCACTTCATTTTTAGGGTTAGCGTACATGTATTCAAAAGCAATCTATATAGTCGATCCGGCCATAGGGACTCGTTAATATGTTTGTATATGTCTGAAATGTGTCTTGCATTGGTACTATAAGGTCAAAAATCCATAATTAGCAAGGACCCGAGAATTACAGATTACGTGCATGTGGGCGTGGTTTAGATTGTTGGGCGTGGTTTATGTTTGGTAGGCCTGGTTTAAAATTAATCGTTCCATCTGATCCAAGAAGAGACACAAACTTGTAGTCATCATAGAAAGAATGTATCATCGAATTAGTGTCTCTAAATTGTAAATTTATTGATTAATTATAGATAAAATAATTCTTGACTTTCTCTGGAAACTTGTAGATAATGTTTCAACGAGAGTTCATTATAACCCTAAATTTGTTATTTTCGGTAAGATGGGTTCATTCATCGTGTCGTGGAATTAGTTCTACAATATTTAAACAAAATCGTGTTGTGGATGGAGTTAAATTCAAAGTTTTGCTTCAAGCATCGTATAAAATATGTCTGCAAGAATGTTTGTTATTTAACGCATGTGAAGCAGTTAACATATATCCGGCTGATTTACGCTGTGAACTCATACTGATGTCGTCTCCTGAGGCGCAAAATACTGAAATGGTCTCAACAACAGGTATTACATTGAATACTACAGATATTCCAAAGGTAAGTAAAAATGTATTCCAGTATTCCAAAAAGCAAAGGCGGGGTTACAGCAATAGAGGTAGTCTAAAGATGCGTTTACAGGAATATAGAGGTATTCCAAAGGCGAGTTAACATGAATATAGATTCCAAAAGTGCGTTTACAGGAATATAGAGGAATGCAAAAGGCGAGTTAACTTGATATATAGAGTATCCCAAAGGTGCGCTTACTAGAATAAAAGAGGTATTTAAAATGTGCGTTTACAGAAATATTGAGGTATTCCAAATGTGCGTTCACAGGAATAGAGGTATTCAAAAGTGGGTTTACAGGAATAGAAAGGTATTTAAAAGGTACGTTTATAGGAATAGAGAGGTATTCCAAAGGTGTGTTTATAGGAATAGAGAGGTATTCCAAAGGTGCATTTATAGGAACAGAGAGGTATTCCAAAGGTGAGTTTATAGGAACAGAGGGGTATTCCAAAGGTGCGTTTATAGGAACAGAGAGGTATTCCTAAGGTACGTTTAAAGGAATAGAGAGGTATTCCAAAGGTGCGTTTATAGGAACAGAGAGGTATTCCAAAGGTGCGTTTATAGGAACAAAGAGGTATTCCAAAGGTACGTTTATAGGAACAGAGAGGTATTCCAAAGGCGCGTTTACAGGTAAATAGATGCGTCCCAAAGATGCTTTTACAGGAATAGAGAGGTATTCCAAAGGTTCGTTTACAGGAATAGAGAGGTATTTTAAAGATGTGTTTACAGGAATATAGAGGTACTCCAAAAGACATAAAAGGCACGTTCATAGGAACAGAGAGGTATTCCAAAGGTGCGTTTATAGGAACAGGGAGGTATTCCAAAGGTGCGTTTATAGGAATAGAGAGGTATTCCAAAGGTACGTTTATAGGAACAGAGAGGAATTCCAAAGGTGCGTTTATAGGAATAGAGAGGTATTCCAAATGTGCGTTTATAGGAATAGAGAGTTATTCCTAAGGTGCGTTTATAGAAACAGAGAGGTATTCCTAAGGTGCGTTTATAGGAACAGAAAATGTATTCCAAAGGTGCGTTTATAGGAACAGAGAGGTATTCCTAAGATGCGTTTATAGGAACAGAGAGGTATTCCAAAGGTACGTATATAGGAACAGAGCGGTATTCCAAAGGTACGTTCATAGGAACAGAAATGTATTCCAAAGGTACGTTCATAGAAACAGAGAGGTATTCCTAAGGTGCGTTTATAGGAACAGAAATGTATTCCAAAGGTGCGTTTATAGGAACAGAGATGTATTCCTAAGATGCGTTTATAGGAATAGAGAGGTATTCCAAAGGTACGTATATAGGAACAGAGAGGTATTCCTAAGATGCGTTTATAGGAACAGAAATGGATTCCAAAGGTGCGTTTATAGGAACAGAGATGTATTCCTAAGATGCGTTTATAGGAACAGAAATGTATTCCAAAGGTACGTTCATAGAAACAGAGAGGTATTCCTAAGGTGCATTTATAGGAACAGAAATATATCTAAAGGTACCTTCATAGGAACAGAGAGGTATTCCAAAGGTACGTTCATAGGAACAGAGAGGTATTCCAAAGGTACGTTTATAGGAACAGAAATGTATTCCAAAGGTACGTTCATAGGAACAGAAATATATTCCAAAGGTACGTTCATAGGAACAGTGAGGTATTCCTAATGTGCGTTTATAGGAACAGAGAGGTATTCCAAAGGTACGTTTATAGGAACAGAGCGGTATTCCAAAGGTACGTTCATAGGAACAGAGAGGTATTCCAAAGGTACGTTTATAAAACTAGAAATGTATTCCAAAGGTACGTTCATAGGAACAGAGAGGTATTCCAAAGGTACGTTTATAGGAACAGAGAGGTATTCCAAAGGTACGTTTATAGGAACATAAATGTATTCCAAAGGTACGTTCATAGGAACAGAAATATATTCCAAAGGTACGTTCATAGTAACAGAGAGGTATTCCTAAGGTGCGTTTATAGGAACAGAGAGGTATTCCAAAGGTGCGTTTATAGGAACAGAGATGTATTCCAAAGGTACGTTTATAGGAACAGAAATGTATTCCAAAGGTGCGTTTATAGGAACAGAGAGGTATTCCAAAGGTACGTTTATAGGAATAGAGATGTATTCCAAAGGTGCGTTTAAAGGAACAGAGAGGTATTCCAAAGGTGCGTTTATAGGAATAGAGAGGTATTCCAAAGGTGCGTTTATAGGAACAGAGAGGTATTCCTAAGGTACGTTTATAGGAACAGAGAGGTATTCCAAAGGTACGTTTATAGGAACAGAAATGTATTCCAAAGGTACGTTCATAGAAACAGAGAGGTATTCCTAAGGTGCATTTATAGGAACAGAAATGTATTCCAAAGGTGCGTTTATAGGAACAGAGATGTATTCCTAAGATACGTTTATAGGAACAGAGAGGTATTCCAAAGGTACGTATATAGGAACAGAGCGGTATTCCATAGGTACGTTTATAGGAACAGAAATGTATTCCAAAGGTACGTTCATAGAAACAGAGAGGTATTCCTAAGGTGCATTTATAGGAACAGAAATATATTCCAAAGGTACCTTCATAGGAACAGAGAGGTATTCCAAAGGTACGTTCATAGCAACAGAGAGGTATTCCAAAGGTACGTTCATAGGAACAGAGAGGTATTCCAAAGGTACGTTTATAGGAACAGAGCGGTATTCCAAAGGTACGTTCATAGGAACAGAGAGGTATTTTAAAGGTACGTTTATAGGACCAGATATGTATTCCAAAGGT
>SAYR01001031.1:4277-20898 GCA_004382745.1 Argopecten irradians irradians | reverse complement strand
CCCCCCCCAAGAATGGAGGGGTTAGGTCCAGGCATGGAGAGTAATAGTCAAACATGGCGGGTATAGGTCAAATGGAGGGTATAGGTCAGGACATGGAGGGTATCAGGTAGGCATGGCGGGTATAGTCCAGACATGGAGGGTATAGGTCAGACATGGAGAGTATCGGTCAAAACATTAGGGTATAGGTCAAAAGGAGGGTATAACGGGGTTTTTTTCCCCAGAACAAAAATTAAAGAAGGGGTATAGTTCAGGCATGGAGGGTATAGTCCAGACTGGAGAGTATAGGTCAGCGCATGCGAGAGTATAGGTCAGACATGGAGGGTATAGGTCAGACATGGGGAGTATAGATCAGACATGGAGGGTATAGGTACAGGAAGATACAATGGAGAGTATAGGTCAGACATTGAGGGTATAGGTAACAAAAAGGATAAAGGGGGGCAAACACACACTGAAGGTATAGAACAGAGATGGGGGTATAGTCAGACATGGTTGAGTATCGGGCAAAATGGAGGGTATAGGTCAAGCATGGAGGGAATAGGTCGACATTTAAGGGTATAGGACAGACATGAAGTGTATAGGGTCGGACGATCGAGGGCATCGGTCAGACATGGGGGTATAGGAAACAGACACGAATGGTAATAGGCATGGTAGGTTTTCGAGACCGAGTGACGACAGGAAAAGGCAACATGGTAAGCATCCCTTGATGACGACCAGATGGTTCACGCTCCTATGATGGTAGAACTGATCGTCACGAACTACAAATGCATTTAAGGTAAGTTTCTACCAAACGTGACCATATATCAGATATCTGCTCATATTAAATTGTAAAGAACTGTTATAAAATATTGGATTTGTCGCAGCTATTGCATGACCATATTTCGCACTGTCGTATGACTCATTTGTCGATCTTACATTTATCGAAAATAAGCAAGTTCAGTCATACACTGGTATTTACACTAATTATTTATCTTCTTTCTCTCGCAAATGGTAACCACGTACGTGGCCGTTTTAGAGACTATATGTTTCAGTTTTCTGAGACCCGAGTGACGCACAGAAGAGGGCAAACATGGTAAGGCATCCTTAGATGTCGACTATGGTTAACCTCTAATGAATGGTAACTGGATTCATTGCAAAAACTACAAACCGCATTTAGGTAGGTATACTTTGATTTACGTATTTGTAAAACTATTCTAAATAATGAATTTTTATCAATTTTTATCGACTTTACGCCATGCGATAACTCGAACAATGCGCCATGTGACAATATTTTTTGTCGCATCAGTGCATAGTCGGACTGTTGCATGGCAATACCCACTGGTTCAATGTCGCATGGCGCAATTTGGTCCGTATTGATTGGATGTCTCGAAATACAGCACATCATTCATACTGCTATTCTACACTAATTATATACTGCTTTTCTCTCAAAATGGGTAACCACGGGAGGTCGGCCGTTCCATGATTTTTTTTCAGTTTTCGATACCCGACGTGACGGACAGGAAGGTAACATGCGTAAGCATCCTTGGATGGGAGACAGATGGTTCACCTCCTGAATGGTAAACCTGCAATCGCTCACGAACTACAAACTCATTTAGGTAAATATAAACAACGTGGACATATAATCCAGAATAATCTGCTCATATTAATTGTACAAGACACTGGTTATAAAATATTGAATTTTGTCTCACTGGGTTTCGGCATGCCATATTTTCGCACTGCCGCTGACTCATTGTCGTATTCAATTGATGTTTGAAATAAGCAGTCATATATACTGTTATTACATAATTATTATACTTCTTTCTCTACAATGTAAAACCCGTACGGTGGCCGTTTTTAGAGACTATTGTTTCAGTTTTCTGAGACCCCGAGTGGACGACAGAGAGGGAACATGGTAAGCATCCTTAGTATTCGACTCATGTTAACCTCTTGAATGGTAAACTGGCTTCATGAAAACTACCACGCATTTTAGGGAGGTTACTTTGATTTTAGTATTTGTAAAACTAATTCTAAATAATGAATTTTTTATCAATTTTATCGACTTTACGCCATGCGATAACTCGACAATGCGGCCATGTGACTAATATTTTTTGTCGCATTTAGTGCATTGTGGACTGTTGCATGGCATATGTTGCACTGTCGCATGGCGCATTGTCGGGGTTTGATTGAATGTCTCGAATAAGCACAATCATTCATACTGCCTATCAGCACTAATATATACTCGCTTTCTCCTTAGCGAATGGTAAACCAAAGGAGGTGGCCGTTAACATATGTTTTCAGTTTTCCGGAGACCCGAGTGCGACAGGAAAGGCAACATGGGTAAGCATCCTTAGGAGTGACGACAGATGGTTACCACTCCATATGGTACTGAATCGTCACGACTACAAACTGCATTTAGGTAAGTATAAAACCGTGACAAACAGATATCCAGAATATCTGCTCATATTATTGTAAGACACTGTTATAAATATTGAATTTGTCTCACTGTCCCATGACAATTTTCGCACTGTCGCATGACTCATTGCCGTATTCCATTGATGTTTTCGAAATAAGCAAGTCCATAATATACTGTTATTACTATAATTCATATACTTCTTTCTCTAGCAAATGGTTAACGCACGTGGGGTGGCATTTTTGAGACTATGTTTCGTATTCGAGACCCGGTGACGACAGAAAGGGGAACAATTGGGAAACACTCTTAGATGTCGATCATGGTTAACGCTCATGCATGTAACAGGGGGGGGGGGTGGGTCATGCAAAAAGCTACACTGCATTTTAGGGAGGTATACTTTGATTTACGTAATTGTTAAAGAAATTTTTATTCTAAATAATGAATGTTTATCAATTTGTGCACCTATACGTCATGCGACAACTCGACAATGCGCCATTCGACAGTGCGTTTGTTGCATAGCGCATTGACGTTTTGTCGCATGACATATTGTTGCACTATAGCATGGCATATTGACGCACTGTCGCATGACCCATTGTCGTATTTATTGACCATATCAATATATACTACTATCACACTAATTATATACTTCTTTCTCTCGCAAATAGTAACCACGTACGGTGGCCGTTTTAGAGACTTTATGTTTCAGTTTTCTGAGACCCGAGTGATGACAGAGAGGGCAACATGGTAAGCATCCTTAGATGTCGACTCATGGTTAACCTCTATGAATGGTAAACTGGATTCATGAAAAACTACCAACCGCATTTAGGGAGGTATACTTTGATTTACGTATTTGTTAAGAAACTATTCTAAATAATTAATTTTTATCAATTTTATCGACTTTACGCCATGGGATAACTCGACAATGCGCCATGTGACAATGTTTTTGTCGCATAGCGCATTGTCGGACTGTTGCATGGCATAATGTTCCACTGTCGCATGGCGCATTGTCGTATTGATTGATATCTCGAAATAAGCACATCATATATACTGCTATTACATTAATTATACACTTCTTTCTTTCACAAATGGTAACCACGTGAGGTGGCCGTTTTTGGAAACCATGTTTCAGTTTTTCGATACCCGAGTGACGACAGGAATGTAACATGGTAAGCATCCTTGGATGACGACGGATGGTTCACCCCCATGAATCGTCACAAACTACAAACTGCATTTAGGTAAGTAAAAAAACGTGAAAAAACTTATATCCAGAATACCTGCTCAGTTTAATTGTAAAGACACTGTTCTAACTAATAAATGTGTATCAATTTGTGCGACTATACGTCATGCGACAACTCGACAATGCGCCATGCGACAGTGCGTTTGTTGCATAGCGCATTGACGTTTTGTCGCATGACATATTGTTGCACTATAGCATGGCATATTGACGCACTGTCGCATGACCCATTGTCGTATTTATTGACCATATCAATATATACTACTATCACACTAATTATATACTTCTTTCTCTCGCAAATAGTAACCACGTACGGTGGCCGTTTTAGAGACTATATGTTTCAGTTTCTGAGACCCGAGTGACGACAGGAAGGGCAACATGGTAAGCACACTTGGATGTGGACTCATGGTTAACCTCCACGAATGGTAAACTGGAGTCGTGAAAAACTACCAACTGCATTTAAGGATTGAATCTTGCTTTGGTCGATTTCATGGGGTGATGAATTGAGTTGCTCTTGAAACAAATTGAATGAACTGCGAAGTATATAGATAAAAATGGTTATGGTAACATATGAGGAGTACATAAATAAAAATGGTTATGGACCAGGGGCGGGCTGACATAACCATCGCGAAGTTATGATTTGATACGTAATAAACACATGAAATATAACATATGAGGAGTACATATATAAAAATGGTTATAGACCAGTGGAGGGCTGACATAACCATCGCGAAGTTATGATTGGATACGTAATAAACACATGGAATATAACATATGAGGAGTACATAAATAAAAATGGTTATGGACCAGTGGAGGGCTTACATAACCATCGCGAAGTTATGATTCGATACGTAATAAACACATGGAATACAACATATGAGGAGTACATAAATAAAAATGGTTATGGACCAGTGGAGGGCTGACATAACCATCGCGAAGTTATGATTGGATACGTAATAAACACATGGAATATAACATATGAGGAGTACATAAATAAAAATGGTTATGGACCAGGGGCGAGCTGACATAACCATCGCGAAGTTATGATTGGATACGTAATAAACACATGGAATATAACATATGAGAAGTACATAAATAAAAATGGTTATGGACCAGTGGAGGGCTGACATAAACCATCGCGAAGTTATGATTGGATACGTAATAAACACATGGAATATAACATATGAGGAGTACATATATAAAAATGGTTATAGACCAGTGGAGGGCTGACATAAACCATCGCGAAGTTATGATTGGATACGTAATAAACACTTGGAGCATAATATATGATGAGTATATAAATAAAAATGGTTATGGACCAGTGGAGGGCTGATATAACCATACATTGTTTATTGAATCTTGCATTGATATGCGCTTAATTGCTGATGTCATTTTGCAATATGGCCAATATATACAGGCATACTCTACTGCAAAATTCATGTATATCATTAATGAGATAGACTGATGTCTACCAGTTTCTGCACGCATACAATAGACAGTACACTACATTTGTAACACACCAAAATAACAGGTTGAATATGTGTCAGTTTAACGTAATGTGTTCATTTTTCATCTTTTCAATTGAATATTGTTTTCATTTCCGTTAAAATTGTCGTCTCTTATAAATATTGCTATTGTTGGATTGAAAAAATCAACAGACTGAGCTCAATAGCAGTGACACGTTTTTGTTCATTTTTATAAATGATGGAGACAGATTTCCCCAACTCCTACTAACAGCTGCAACATTGCACCAATACTCTTCTCACTTTTACATACCTAAATATAAGTACATGCAGCTACCACACAAACGCTTTTACATATTTTGTCTTTGTAACTACGAGGGGGGGGGGCATTTTCTGTAAGCCTGTAACAATAACATTGCAAGATAATGCATTCAAATTATTCGATTTTTCTATTTATTTTTTGCCATTCAATATATAAGGAATTATCTATTAAGAACTGTCCTTTATTTCATATTATTATATTTCTCTACTTACTAACAGACATAACAATACCATATGTCCTGTTAATGACCAAATGACATGATGACATGCTAAATTAGATTTGATGTTCGTACCCAATCCTTGTCCCTGACTGCCGAGGCCATTTCATGAGTGCCTCCCCTGCTGTGTAGATATTAATTGCTTATCTCCGATATAATATTTGTGTTTTGATGGAAAAGATCTTAATTGAGGTTTGCTGGCTTCTGTCAGTCAAGTACCTTTATATCACCCTACACGACACTCATTAGTGTATCTTTTGACTTAAATACTACTATAACGTTTTATATTCTGGCACATTTTAACCTGTACAATCATGCAACAAACACACATAAACAAGGGTGCAATTGGAGGGCCTCCACGTGGCGCACCTGGAAACACTGGACATTTAGACCGATACAGATTGTCTGTAGCGTTTTTTTTGTCAAGTGGCTAATCTCCATAGTATAATAGTATAAAATAGTCTTCTTCAATTTTCAATAAAATGTATTTTTTTGACTCGGATCTGTACATTATAGCTCGTTTCCCTTTATTTTATCTGTGACATTCCTTTACTTTAATTTTTCTTGAAACTGGGATATGATTTCCTAACATAATGAAAAAGCTCCAAGAATTATCTCCCTTTCGCAAGTCTCTTCATTTAATCTGCGACACTCCTTCAGGTGTCGCCCCACTAGTATGAAATGAGAGACGTAAGGTGCGATAACAGAGTTATCATGTTAACACGACAACGTTTACCTACCAACACGCTTATAACCGCAAGTTAATTAATAAGGAAACTGACAGATTCTTTGTAACAATATTTTAAAGTTAAGTAAATCCTGGCGTGATCTATCGACTGAGATAGATGTTGACTCTTCGAAAATTCATTTGAGGGAGAAATTTTGGGTCAAACAGGCAAAAGTCGACATTTTCATCGCTAGTTTCTGTTTAATTAGTTCTAGCAAACAAACGCTCATAGTTGACAAATTGAGATTTTACACATTAAAAGTTTGAGTAATTCTGAACAAAACTGTATTTTTTGTTTTTGAAAATGTTATAAAGAACGACCACTAGACGGTCTTGGAAATTAGTGGTATTTCACAGGTTCCCAGTAAATTTCCACGGCAGACGTGATATTTTGGGACTTGGGCCGCGCCTTCCTTCAAAGCTATTCTGACCGATTGGACCGACGAGTGTGCCATTCACAAATTGGTCGTATTTATAAAAAATATCTGTTTATTCTATGATATTATTATGAGATAAGTCTTGCAATGATATCCAAAAATTACAGGAAATTATCTGGACCTACATCTTGTGAGGAGACCTTCTCATAGCTCTCAATTACCTGTTTGGCAAAGATATGGCTACCTCCACAAGGACGGTATGGTTATCTGATGGCGGAGAAGACAAGCATCTGCATGTAGCCTGTAACAATGGAGAAGACATGAAGACTCGAGGGAAGAAAAAATAACAAACACGAAGCCTTTGATACCATAATGAGGTAAAGCAGATCTGCTACAACGATGAGGAATGGGTTAGGAAATATGGAAATTACGATAATGAAGGAATGTCAGAGAAACAAGGTACTGATGAAAATGGAGGGAACATGAAACTTGTGGAAATGAACATGTTTGATGCAAAGTTATCAGACACATTCTTCAGTTACAAAATGATTCAATACACGAAAAAGTCATAGATGATGTAACAGAAGACATTGATGTTGGAATCATTGTAATGAATACCTTTCAGTTGGCATTCATAGCCAATCAGACGACCATCAGGATAATGACAACCATCAAGATAGTGACGACCATCAGATGGCAGACATTCCTGGATAGTGACTAAAATTAAAATTGGACTTTCCCAGGTATAATATGTTTTTGAGAATGAACGTTTTGTGTTATTTCTGTAATACTCCAATATTTAGTAACAGTGCATAGCACTTGTTGTTCGACTTGTTCAAGCTGTGTTTAAACAAAAATACACAGTGTATTACTTGCAGAAATGTATCATTTCATAAAAAGTGTTATAAGTAACCAATTTATGTACTTTTTATTTGGCAAAAGTATCTGGCCATGATTTATAAGTCAAAAAACGGCAAATCAAAGCGATACATATGTAAGCAGCCATGTTGGTTTTCTAAAAAGGAAATGGTAATACTTCTAATGTTATTTTTTTTCGAAAATATTCTCAAATTAAATAAACATTAAGATATGGATATATTTACTTTTTTATTTTATTTTTTTCTTTGCAGAGACATTGGTAATTTTAGTAATTAATATATGAATATAGAAATGATTGATTTGATTAAGAAACGGCACTTAGATTTTTACTGGATTTATTAGTGTTGAAATTGTTATTTCAGAAATAAGAGATTTGAAATAAATTTACTTCAGTTATTTCAGGAAAATACGTTATTCAACTTATTGATCTTGAATCAACTTTAAATATCAAAATACCACGACCGTTGTCTCTGCGCCTGTTTCTGTTACTTCTGTTCCGACTCCCTTTGCCACGATTCCTCAAGGGCCATACCAGATATACTTTGGGTCTGCCCCTTCGATGACTGTTCCTCTTCTGTTACAGATACCTAGTCCACGTCAGCAGTTTGTTCCGATACCAATACAGCCATCCCCGCCTCAACAAAGTCCTGTCCAGGTGGTTCCTCAAAGTGCTATTCCGACTCAGCAGTTCGTCCCTATACAGATACTGCCATCCCCTCCTCTACCAAGTCCTGTCCAAGTGGTTCCTCAAAGCACCACTCCATCACAACAGTTTGTCTCGATTGTACCACAGGAATCCACGATGTCGCGTCTACCATCACCACTTCGTCCGTCACCATCCAGCCCTGGCCCGTCGCGAAGCAGCAACTCGTACTACAAACGTCAAAACGAAGAGGTCGAGAAAGGCAGGGTTGTGAGGACTGCAATATTATCATTTGAAGAATGGACAGAGACGATGAAGGCTAGAAGCTACACCACCAGAGAAATCCCAAGATTTAGGAATCCCTGATCTCCGTTTACATATACCAAGTGCTGAACAACAAGGCACGAGGGGGGTATAAATATTTTAATGCTGCCTAGCAACATTGCTAGAAGGTCCCAAGCCCTTGAAAAAGCAGAGGGGAAATATTTGTATTCACCGAAAAAACCCCAACAAACACTGTGATAAATCGTGTAGTGTCGATAGCAATTCCTATGGTGAAGTGGCTATCACAATTGTCACTATGTGGCAGGAGACCCGGGTTCGATTCCTGGTGGGAATTTCAGCACAATTGGTTTGTTACAGCTTTTTTGGTCATATTTTGATATCTCGAGTCATAATTATATAAAGGATCATTCAAAGATAAAATTCTTGGTTCATGTTGCGAATTAAATTGTGTTATTGTATATGATATTTTCATTTTGGGTTCATTTTGCAAATTAAATTGCGTAATTTTATGTGAAATTTGCATCATTTTTTCTTTTCATTAAAAAAAAAACAACAAACACTGTGAAAGACCATGTAGTGTTGAAAGCAATTCCTATGGTGAAGTGGTTATCACAATTGTCACTATGTGACAGGAGACCCGGGTTCGATTCCCGGTGGGAATTTCAGCACAATTGGTTTGTTACAGCTATTTTTGTCATATTTTGATATCTCGAGTCATAATTAGGGCTTTTCACCATGTGGTGAAAAGACCTATTGTTTTTGTTCTGTTTTTTAGCTCACCTGGTCCGAAGGACCAAGGTGAGCTTATGCCATACCGTGGCGTCCGGCGTCCGTCGTCTGTCGTCCGTCGTCCGTCCGTCCGTCCGTCAACAATCGACTTGATCTCTATAACCGCTGGTCGGATTTCAACAAAATTTGACTGGTAGCATTCTTTTGGGCTACTTACTGAAAATTGTAAAATGATGGGGCTGACCCCCCAGGGGCCTGAGGGGCGGGGCCAAAAGGTGTCAATTTGGCTATTTCGATTTAAACGACTTCTTCTCTGAAACTAAACATGGGATAGCACCCAAAATGCAATGGTAGCATCCTTATAGGGTGGGGATTCAAAATTGTACAAATGATAGGGCTGACCCCCTGGGGGCCTGAGGGGCGGGGTCAAAAGGGGTCAATTTGGCTATTTCCATACACACGACTTCTTCTCTGAAACTAAGCATGGAATAGCAACCATAATGCAATTTTAGCATCTTTATAGGGTGGTGATTCAAAATTGTACAAATAATGGGGCGGACCCACCGGGGGCCTGAGTGATGGGGTCAAAAGTGGTCAATTTGGCTTTTCCATATAAGCGACTTCTTCTCTGAAACTAAGCATGGGATAGCACTCATAATGCAATGGTAGCATCGTTATAGGATGGGGATTCAAAGTTGTACAAATGATGGGGCGGACCCACCGGGGGCCTGAGGGGTGGTGTCAAAAGGGGTCAATTTGGCTATTTCCATATAAACAACTTTTTCTCTGTACCTAAACATGGCATTACACTCATAATGCAATGGTAGCATCCTTATAGGGTGAGGATTCAAAATTGTACAAAGGATAGGACTTACCGCCCCCCCGGGGGGGGGGGGGCGGGCTGAGGGGCGGGGTCGAAAGTGAGCAATATTTGCTGTTATCATATAAACGACTTCTTCTCTGCAACTCAGCATGGAAGAGCACTCATAATGCAATAGTAGCATCCTTATAGGATTGGGATTTAAAATTGTACAAAGTATAGGGCTGACTCCCTGGGGCCTTAGACGCGGGGCCAAAAAGGTCAATTAGGCTACTATTTTCATATAAATTACTTCCTCTCTGAACCTTTGTATTGGATAGCATATTTGTATGGTATCTATAGCATCATTATATGGTTGTGTTTCAAATTTAAACAAATTTTGGAGTCAATTGTACAATTTTTTCTCATTGTAAAAGTCTTTGTGATAATTACAAAAAAAACAGGTGAGCGATACAGGCCCTTTGGGCCTCTTGTTAGGGCTTTTCACCATTTTGGTGAAAAGACCTATTGTTTTTGTTCTGTTTTTTATTATTATTATTATTAGGGCTTTTCACCATTTTGGTCCAGGGGATGGGCTATAAAGTCAGATACTATGAATGACCTTGACCCATATTCAAGTTCACAGGGGTCAAATACACATATCATAAATAAATTGTTTAAAATGGTCATAACTAACTTATCGTTGGTTTTACAGCTTTCATGCTATTATATTATTTGAAGATAATCTACAGGGCAATGTTTTAAAGGGCTGTCAAGTTTGTTAATATAAATGATCTTGACCGTAATACCTTTGAGGTGAAAAGCCCGTCAAATTGTCCCGGTGACAATTTCTAGTTATAATTATTCTTCTACACTTTTTTTGTGTCCAAAAGATCTTCAAAATGGTAAGAGGTATGCCAATGGCCTTATTGTTATATTGTATGGCATGAGTTGAAGGGGTGACCGCAACATTTTAAGTAGGTCAAAAATCCAAGATGGCCGCCATGACGTCATACCTAAAAAGTCTAAAACAGCCATAACTCAAAAATCGTTTAAGATACAGCAAATATTTTTGATGTTTTATGTAGATCGTATAAAAGACTAACTTTTATTCCAGAACAGCAATTAGGTCAGAGGTCAAATAAAAAAGTTCGCTATGGGGTCAACGTTCGCGAATTTTTATTTTTTTTGATTTTGCGAAATTTCTTTTTACATATCGATGCAGAATATCATTCTGATGATTTTGGTGTCTTTTATTTTTCGGTAGCACTTCCGGTTAATGCTGTATGCTATTTTGAAAAACAATCCTTTGATCTTTGCTAAATTCTCGCCAAATTGTCGAACTGAATGACTAATATAGTCTGTAATTTCTATAGAAAAGACCCCTCTAATGTTCTCTAACGTTTGATATGATTTTCATATTCGTCAAAAAAAAAAAAAAAAAAAAAAAAATTGGCCGCTATGACGTCATATCTTAAAATTTTAAAAATGCTTATAAATCACTAACAGTTCTTTTCACAGATTTCATCCAATAATATTTTTTGCAGAGAGTTCTCTTCGGCTGATCAAACTTCATGCAGATCTTCACTAAAACACTTTTATTCAGGGCTGAAGGTCAAGGTCATTTATTGGTTACAACTTCAAAACCCATGCATTACCTAGTTCTTAACTTACCTAGCAATGACGGTATTGTAAACTAAATATAGTGAAAAGCCCGCCAAATTGTCTATGACAATTTCTCGTTAGGGCTTTTCACCACATGGTGAAAAGCCCTATTGTTTTTGTTCTGTTTTTAGGGCTTTTCACCATTTCGGTGAAAAGACCTATTGTTTTTGTTCTGTTTTTTATTATTAGGGCTTTTCAACATGTGGTGAAAAGACCTATTGTTTTTGTTCTGTTTTTTATTATTAGGGCTTTTCACCAATTTGGTGAAAAGACCTATTGTTTTCGTTCTGTTTTTTATTATTATTAGGGCTTTTCACCATGTGGTGAAAAGACCTATTGTTTTTGTTATGTTTTTTATTATTATTATTATTATTATTATTCTACACTTTTTTGTGTCCAAAAGATCTTCAAAATGGTAAGAGATATGCCAATGGTCTTATTGTTATATTGTATGGCATGAGTTGAAGGGGTGACCGCAACATTTTTAAGTAGGTCAAAAATCCAAGATGGCCGCCATGACCTTATACCTAAAAAGTTTAAAACAGCCATAACTCTAAAACCGTTCAAGATACAGCAAATCTTTTTGATGTTTTATGTAGATCATATAAAAGACTAACTTTTATTCAAGTACAGCAATTAGGTCAAAGGTCAAACAAAAAAGTTCGCTATGGGGTCAAAGTTCACGAATTTTTATTTTTTTGATTTTGCGAAATTTCTTTTTATATATCGATGCAGAATGTCATTCTGATGAATTTGGTGTCTTTTATTTTTCGGTAGCACTTCCGGTTAATGCTGTATGCCATTTTGAACAATCCTTTGATCTTTGCTAAATTCCCGCCAAAATATTTAACATTATATATTGTCGAACTGAATGACTAATATAGTCTGCAATTGCTATAGAAAAGACCCCTCTAATGTTCTCTAACGTTTGATATGATTTTCATCATCTTCAAAAAAACAAAATGGCCGCTATGACGTCATATCTTAAAATATAAAAATGCTTATAACTCACTAAAAGTTCTTTTCATAGATTTCATCCAATAGTATTTTTTGCAGATAATCTTAAGCGTAAACTTTTTCTCTCTATATGTTATTACAAAAAATGGCAACTTCCGGTTTTCGGTAAGGGTCAAATGTTAAAGGTCCTGTTTTTAACAATAAACTTGAAAACTTTTCTCCTGAAGTTCTGTAAGGTCTAGGATCTTCATATTTCATATATAAGATGCCCAGGGGATGGGCTATAAAGTCTTATACTAGGGATGACCTTGACCCATATTCAAGTTCACATGGGTCAAATACACATATCATAAGTAAATCTGATCAAACGTCATGCAGATCTTCACTAAAACACTTTTATTCAGGGTTGAAAGTCAAGGTCATTATTGGTTATAACTTCAAAACCCATGCATTACCTAGTTCTTAACTTACTTGGCAATGACGGTATTGTAAACTTGATATAGTGAAAAGCCCGCCAAATTGTCTATGACAATTTCTAGTTTTGATCGTCTTGCATATTGTAACACATCTTCATCGTTGATGGACTGTTATTAAAGTTTTCAAAATAATCACATAATGCATTGATATAAAGTATGTCCCAGTGATGTACACGGCTCATAAAGTTTGCTTAATATATGCCGACAAATCTTGGGATTGCTATTGAATTATTGCCTCGGCCTATCAGATAGAGCGTTAGAATTGTACCTGCTGCCCCTATTGCATGATCGTAAAAGGGGACATAATTTAGGATCTTATCTTTTCTCTTCGTTCTTTCTTATTATATTTCCTATCGTCTCCCTTGACACCGCCTCACTTTTGGAATTCAAATGAACGCTCGCCCCTGTGAAGTAGGTACTTGGTTTTGTCCCCTAGCCAGGACACACCATAATCCATAAAATTGGTAGCTTCTGCTCCTGCTTAACGCTCAGCATACAAGAAGTAGGACTATGTATCTATAGTAAACACATGGGTATGCCGTCACGGTCGGTTTCATAATTATACGCTAGCATTACACAAGCTATCTTACCTTCTCAAAATGGAATCGCCTGGTTTTTTGTTAATTGCGCAGGAAATTTTACTGTGATGGCAAACGCTGACACGCGAAATTTTATTTTGGATTAATAATATCTCGTTCTCCACCTAACCATGTGGTTACTATAAGTATATAATTCAATTTTGCTTGTTACGAGCATTTTCATTGGCTTAAAAATTTACTTTATCAGCCCATAAAGGAAAAAATGGCGTCGCCGTTTATAACGTTGCTTCTGATTGGCTAAGGTGACGGCGTAATGATTTCATAGACAAAAGAGTCCCAAAATGATTTTTGAATATTGAAGAGATTATCTTTAGTAAATTGAATTATAAGGATTAATTTGAATATATTTTTTATGTTATGGAGATATAACACAAAAATCTGAGTGTACTCTCATCATAAACCGCTTTGCGGTTTATTTAGAGTACACTCAGATTTTTGTGTTATATCTCCATAACATAAAAAATCTATTCAAGTTAATCCTTAAATAGACCTGCTAATTTGATGAAAGTATATTCATTGTCTCCTTGAAAAAGAAAAAAAAAAACAACAACATGGAAATGAAATCTTAACTCTACCCCATACAGGTAAAAAAAAACCTTTCTCATGTTAATCTTAGTTTTGTATATATTTGTTTATGTTATGTTGTTGATGGTGTATCTCCTCCCCATGACCTGTCTATTTTGCAATACCTTTTCTTCCATGTATTTCATGTACCACATAGCGCCATACTTTCTTGATACCGGTTAATGGATTGTAAAATTTCTATCGAGCTATGGGCACATGATATGCATGGAAGTTACAAATCATATCTAACATTCAAGCAATTTTATTCTGATATACTTTATATTCATATTTTTTCTTTTGTTGGAAAAAATTTGGCATTCAAATTATTTCTTATAAAGTTTCTTTTATTGTGTAATGATATCGAACAAAATCCCGGTCCTCTGCGCACTCTCCAAATTTCACATGTTAATGTAAGATCACTTAGAAATAAATTAGATACAATAGATAGTGAGCTGACTGAAAATGATATAATATGTCTTACTGAAACACATCTTGACCCGTTAGTTCCGGACTCTGACCTTGTTTTAGACAGTTTTAGTAGTTTTCATCGAAGGGATAGGCAGGTAGGATTTGGTGGTGGCATTATTATATATACAAGAGATACTGTAAACTGTAAGCGAAGAAGAGATTTGGAGTCTAACAATATTGAAATTATTTGGTTAGAAGTTTTAGTAGATAGCCATAAGTTTTTACTAGGGTGTATATATAGACCAGAATCTAATGTAGAATACTGGCGAAAATTAGATGACATGTTTAATATTGTTTTTGATGATAATAATAATGATGTAGTTATAACTGGTGATATAAATGTTGATATGTCAAACCTTCAGCCACACTCTCATCTAGGCCGATTACTTACAAAATATAATCTGAACAGTTTTATTAAAGAACCCACTCGCATTACTCCTACTTCTTCTTCTTCTATTGACATTGTTCTATCTAACAACAATCACCTTATAAGGGATACAAATGTTCTTGCTCCGATTTGCAGTGACCATTGTCTTATTAACTTCTGTATATCATATTCAGTATATAGACAAACTGCATATAAGAAAACGATATATGAATATGATGGTGCTGATATTGATAGGATTAATGATAATATTAGTAATATTGACTGGATATCTATCTCACAAAATAATGATGTAAACGAATTTAATGATATTCTAGTTGAAACAATTAACACACAAATAAATGACCATGTACCACAAAAAATAGTTACAGTGCGACCGAATGATAAGCCTTGGTTTACAAACACAATTAGATTAAAAATTAGACAGAGGAACCGCATTCACAAAAAAGCTATTAATTCAAACTCACCTACTCAATGGGAAAGGTACAGATTAGTTCGAAATGAAACTATTAACCTAATTAGAGAAACAAAACAAAATTATTTCATGAAACTTGAATCATCGTTAAATAATAATAGCTTGTCTCCAGATAAATGGTGGAAAATTGCTAAATCTTTCTTTGTTAAAAAAATGATCAATAAGCAAACGTCTATCCCCCCTCTTAAACACAATGAGTCTTTTCTCCAACATCCTTTTGAAAAAGCGGAACACCTAAATACCATACTTCTTCTTCAATCTCCACTTTCTTCTAATGTCTTGATCTTCATTAACCCCCCTCCGAGGTTCCTTTTTAAGATTGGACAAATATTGTATTTACTGAACAGGATATAAAAGATCAGCTTTATAATCTTAATGAAAGAAAACTGCAGAAAATACCTGATGGTATTGTCCAATTCATAAAACTATTGACACCCTCTATTCTATTCCTCTTACCCTTCACTGCAAATAAAATGGTGGAAACCGGTTGTAATTCCCTTGCCATGAAAGCTGTAACATTAATGCCATAAGACAAGGGAAAGTGTATGTAATGGATATTTCCACTAATTCGACCCCATTTATCTTTTCCCCCCAAAACCCATGTCCTTGCTTCAGTAAAATAATTAGAAAAGTAATTTTTAGTATCCTATAATTAACTACGTGACTGTGCAAATAAATCACCAACATCAGTCCAGGCTTCTTTCCGTGTGATTCAACTGTGAACCAACTTCATTCGATAATACAATATCACTATTCTATTAGACAAGGAAAGGATATCATGGTCTGTTTTTCGTGATAATAGTAAAGTCTTTGATGAGTGGTGGACATGATCCGACTATTTTTAAATTGCAATCTTTATGGTTTAATGGAAGATATTAGGTGGTTTAGGAAATTATTCTTT
This sequence comes from Argopecten irradians irradians, assembly GCA_004382745.1. Taxonomy (NCBI): domain Eukaryota; kingdom Metazoa; phylum Mollusca; class Bivalvia; order Pectinida; family Pectinidae; genus Argopecten; species Argopecten irradians. The sequence continues at coordinate 4,347 of SAYR01001031.1, read as the reverse complement.
ACTGACAGGAAGCCAACGTGTTTCTAACTGAAGCATTTTCTCTACATTTAAAACAGTTAACGCTGGAGTC
>SAYR01000994.1:40224-53707 GCA_004382745.1 Argopecten irradians irradians | reverse complement strand
TTTATAGTAATAGCGTAGTATTTCAAATAACCCGTCAGAGTTCATATAAGTTGTTTGTAATTGTGCGTATAAATGTATGATGATGTAATTTCGTTGGTACCCGGATGTTCGTTATATATCTGTGTATGACACAACCTGTGTCCACTCTCCTGGTTCCTTCGTATATTCCAAAAGGGGGTTATTTTATGACCAAGACGTGCGATCTCCAGATGTAGGGTTATCAATGGCATTGGTTCTCTTTGCTTTACCCAGTTACATGTTTAAACAACACGACTATATGGTGGCTTTTATTGCACTACAAATACGTTATGTCAAGATGTGGATACTAAAGGCTTGTAGTTGTAAAAGATACAACCCCGCCAAATTTCAGGTGATATATTGCCTACAAAAGAAGGTTACATATAATATGTTACTGAAATAACTATCTAGCTGGAAAACGATCTCCTGGTTTGCATGCATCAATAAGAATAAATTTAATATGTAAATCACGGCCCCTCCTTAGTGTATTTGTTAATCACAAGAAATACATGTGACTGACCCAGAAAGCCCTTCAAAGGTACCTAAAATGTCTATAGTGTAGAAAAATGAAAAAGTGATAATTAACTTTAAGGTATCTAAGGTATTTGCCCCAGTCAATAATAGTCATACGTGTATTTTGTATACATATATAACACTTTTGATATCATTATCATTAATGATTAATCATTACCCAGAATATTTACATGTACAAATTTCTTATATTTAAGAATAAAAGTATCTTTCTGGTGGTTTTATCGAAAGATAAAGTTTTTTCAATCACTTCAATATAGCCTTCAGATATCGAATATAAGTTCAAATTGAATGGTCCACTCGTACTCTTAGTTTCTTTTGTTGAGTTAATGGACTCCTACAGGTAATATACCTTTTTTATTTAAATGGACCCCCTGCAGGATGTTATTCACGACATCATAAATATTAATGAATGATTCATTAACTTTCAAGAATATTAACAGGTAGAGATTCAAGAAAAAAAGTTCATGAATATTCATCAAATGACTCTCATGAACTCATAAGTTTTATGAATCCATGAATCATTCATGATTGTTCATGATCAATGTGTCAAGAATTATCCATGAAGTTTTATGCATGACTATTATTCATGAATTTCTTCAAAATGAATGAAAATGTTTCATTCATTTTTAAGAATTTTAATGAATAGCAGTTATGCATAAAACTTCATGAATGATTCTTGACATTATATTTCATTCATTTTGATGACTTTTAATGAATATCTACTGAATTCACATGACTTGTTACATGACCACATGAGTCACATGACTTCCAAATATATTTCCCGCCAAAGCAGTCGCAATCCAAAATGGCTGCTGAATCTGCTGGCGTGTGGAAGGTGAAACATTATTCATCTTAAAATAGATATTTTGGCACATTAGTGAACGGATTATTCCCTGGGTTTTTTAAGCACAATTGAACACTTTCAGTAAGTTTTGATTTATCTGCAGTTCTTTATCAACATAAAAATGTTGCACACTGATATTGCTATTGTGATTATGCATAGGTATTGGTTTGTGACATTTTATCAAATGTTATTGAATTAAATTGTCCGTATAAACTATCTTGCTTTACAACTATAGGTTAATTTTGTACATATACTAATTTTCTTCGAATATACATTGTATTATGAAATTGATTGCTGCGTATCACTGAAAACAGATTTTGTTAGCACTTATCTGTGGCGGTATGAAAATATAATGAACACAGTAAACTGTTGGTGATTTCATGTTCAACTCTTCTTATATCATATATCAATATATGGTGTATATACCTATTGTTATAAAATTAGTTTCATCCAATATTGAATAAATTCCAATAGAATGGTCATTGGTTTGATAGAAAATTTCAATTCTGGACCCCCAATAAAGTTCATGAAATTCAAATGCCGCTGACTCCAATTTGCATTCATTAAACTTCATGAACACGACCCAAGTTCATGAATATTCATAAATTGTTCCCCTTCATGAAGTTTCATGAATACTCATGAATTGTTTGTGCATAATGCTGCGAGTTGTAGTTTATGAATAACTCACGAATTATCACGAATTAACATTTATGACCCTTCATGATGGTTTTTCTTGTTATGAACCTTCTTAAAATATTCATGAACTTTTTATGAATTTTCATGCATGCTTTGTTCATGAATGTTAATGATTTCATGAATTAAAGTGATATTCATTAACTTTCATGAATTCATGAATGAAAGGATTCTTATATGTTCATGAAATATATTTTCCTAAATTATTCATGAAGTTGTAAGTTATTTGAAGAATAATTGAAGAATATTCATGAATTATTTATGAACCATTCATGAATGTTCATTTATTTTTCATCAACGTCTCACAGGGGACTGTACATTAAACGCACATAATTCACCTGTTCTTCATATTATTTCATTTTTCGACATGTCTTCAGACAATAATGACATATTATGATCATGTTCAGTCAAGTTATCAGAAAAACAGTCCCATAATGACAGTGATCAGTGGAATTTTACCTCTAATATTGTCGACATAGAAAATTAAATTAAACTAGATTTGATCGCGATCAAAACACGGGATTTCCACCTATGTAATGATATAAGTAATGTGAGCGAACAGACGAAAACAAATATTTCATAGAGAGGTGAATATATCGGAGCCTGCTGATTAGATATATTCAGGGTACATCAATTAATGGTTAATGTGTGCGGCAATACATGAAGATGTAAAATTTGTAAAGACTTTTGATGTGAATTTGTTTGGTTCTGTAGTTTCAAAACTGCCGGGTATTTTCCCCAACATAGCACCGGTTAAGCTTACACATCCGGTGTCACAGGTGACAGCTCTGCCACACACATAAAAAGTTTTGAACCTTTTCTTTGATTAAATGTACGTCCTATTAATAGCTAGGTTCACATAAGGACGGTCTCCCATACATGCGGTGTAGCTGCACATGTACATGTACGTGTATTAACGCAAACATGGCGATTGTGTACCTGTTCGTGTAGAACTTAAAACATCTCGAAATTAAAGTATTCACGTTGGGTATAGGTAACAACCAGCCAAATGAAAAAAGAGACCTTCGAAACGGCCCCTGTGTAAGATTGAGCCCCGGACAGAATTTTAACCCGGCCGCTGATTGGCTGGCTTATCATGAATTTCAAAATTAAAAATGTTTTCTGACAGGTAATTATTCCTTGATAAGCGTGATATAAATTTGGAAATTCAGATTGAGATTTAGGTTCAAAATATCAATTTTGATAATGAATAGGTAAACACATTAGAATTTCAGGTTTTTTTAAAGTGCAAAAATTCTCCGTTTCTTATAAAGATCTTGGACCAATGCGGAATAACTCGTACGAGTTTTAGTATTAGAGGATTATCTCCCTTTGGTGACATCATGTAATCTCAACTACTGTACAAAATCGCTGAAAGGACAATTGATGTTCTATACCTCCGCCATTTTGAATCATATGACATTGAAATTGGTCAATATATGTGTCTAAGAGCGTGCCCTTTCACATTCGATTCAAAACTTTTCTCTTGAAATTTCTTAAATTACGGTAAAATTTACGTTAAAAAGTGAACGAAACGCCATATTCATAGGGCTATATTTCGGCCAGGTATAAAGGCGCTGAAACGCCTCGCGCAGGGACAAATATAAACTAAAATTTCGATTTTTGATGTCCTATATCTCCGCCATTTTGAATCTTAAAAAGTGAACGAAACGCCATATTCATAGGGCTATATTTCGGCCAGGTTTAAAGGCGCTGAAACATTTCTCTTTGAAATTTCAAAAATTACGGTAAAATTTACGTTAAAAAGTGAACGAAATGCCATATTCAGAGGGCTATATTTCCGCCATTTTCAAATTCATGACTTTGAAATTAAAACTCTGTACAGAGAATGTGCCATTAACTAAATTTACAAACAATCAACACCTTACAATAAATGATAAAGGTGCTACGAGCTCAGAAATTACGGGAAAAAAATAAGGAAATGACACAAATTGCCATATTTGGAGAGCTATATTTCCGCCATTTTTCTATATAATCCCTTGCAACTCATAAGTTTTCAAAACAAAAGTTCATACAACAGCGGTATGAAAAATCAACACCGTACATACAGGTATTAAGGCGCTGAAACGTCTCGGGCAGGGGCAAATATAAACTAAAAATTCGATTTTTGATGTCCTATATCTCCGCCATTTTTGATCATATGACCTTGAAATTGGTCATTTTATGTGCCTGAGAACATGCTCTTTCATATGCGCCCTTCGAAACATTTGTATGGTAAAGTTCATATTTGACCTTTGTTTGACCTCATTTGACCCTCTAGCGAACTCATGACCTAGACATAATCTCTGATAATATGTAATCAGAAAAAAACGTTCAATATCGCGATCTACCTGAATAACTAAACATGGACGATGTACAGCATATAGTTATGAAGTTATGAGCGTTTAAAGGTCGTTCGAAAAAAGTAGTTTTTTACGTCTGTGACCTTGACCTTGAACTTTATCGTACAAAATCGAACGTACGTTTCAAGCACTCATGTACCTACATCACGTGTCCAAAGTTGAGCGTCGTACATTAGTCCGTTCGTGAGATATCCTGCTAACAAGATTTGTGGAAATAAGAGAAAAAAAAAGAAAAACTAGATTTGATCGCGATCAAAACACGGGATTTCCACCTATGTGATGATAAAGTAATGTTAGCGAACAGACGATTGCTTGAACGAACGAACGATCTCACTCAATATTAATCAGAAAGCGTTTCTTACGAAAGTAGTCTGGTTCAACCGAAAAACAGATTTAGGGGAATCCCCCTTTGGGCAGAAGATTTCATAGAGAGGTGAATATTCAGGGTACACCAGTTAATGGTTTATGTGTGGGTCGGACAATACATGTAGATGTAAAATTTGTAAAGAACTTGGTAACTTCATTTAACCTGAATAGTTGCAAACGTTAACACGGTCCTCAATGGGAATTTATTTGGTTCTGTGATCTCAAAACGGCCGGGTAGTTTCTCAAAATAGCACCGGTTGTGTTTGAACATCCGGTGTCACAGGTGACGGCTCTGCCACACACATAAAAGGTTTTTAAACCTGTCAGTTATTGGGTTTGTGCATTACTTTTGTTGTTTGTTTGTTCAAATGTACGTCCTATTAACAGCTAGGGTCACGTAAGGACGGCCTCCGTGTATGTACGCAAACATGTGTACATTGTTCATATATACGTGTACATGTAGAGAACATGCAAATTGTCCTTTCAGCGATTTTGTACATTAGTTAAGATTACATGAGTCACCGAAAGGGAGATAAATCCTCTAATACTAAACTCGTACGAGTTATTCCGCATTGGTCACAGATCTTTATAAGAAATGGAGAATTCTTTGGCACTTTTAAAAAAACGCTGAAATTCTAATGTGTTTACCATTTTCATTATCAAAATTGATATTTTGAACCTAAATCTCAATCGGAATTTCCAAAATTCATTATCCGGTTATGCTAAGGAATAATTACTCTGTCAGTAAAACATTTTTAAAATTTTGAAATCATAATAAGCCAGCCAATCAGCAGCAGGGTTAAAATTTGGTCCTGGGCTTAACCTTACGATACATCACGGGCGTTTCCAAAGGTCTTTTTTTTTTATTCATTTGGCTGGTTATTAACCTTATACCCATTGAATACTTTAATTTCGGATGTTTTAAGTTCTGCATGTTTTTTACCAACTTTAAATTCTATGAACTGAAGTGTTGACATGGCAGTGGTTTTTGGAACTAACCATCTAGAGCCCAAAATAATAGTAGCGTGTTTATCGGAGGACACACAGTGCCGGAACCCAGTTGAAATCGGGCTGTTTTTCCGGATGTTTCTGGATACCTAGAGACATTTATACGGCATGAAATTATATTGGTATCATATACCAAATTAAAGATAAATTATCTCGCTGTCGATTGAGAGTATTTCTATTATTATATCCTATACGGTGGATAAATCATACTTTTTCTGAAATGGGTGTGTTTAATGGCCGCCATTAAGACCTTGAACCCAGTATATAGCTTATACTTATATTAGAAACGAACACCTGTGGTTGGAGCAGACTACTTTCGTAGAAATGCTTTCTGATTAATATTCAGTGTGATGTCCGTTCGTTCAACTAATCGTCTGTTCGCTAACATTACTTATAATCATTACATTAGGTGGAAATCCGTGTTTTGATCGCGAATCAAAATCTAGTTTTAAATGAATCTCATTTTGTGTGATGTATGTGAAATGAAAGCACGCCACAGTGTTTAAACACCAATTTGATGTGACTTATTAACACGCAACACTGGCGCGTGTCAGTTCCTAACCTGCCTATATCCACTAGGCTTTTTTAAAATGGTGTTTTTGGCCTAATATATAGTTAGCTCGGCGATAACCTCTAAAACGTGAAATCGTAGGTAAAGATTTGGCCTACGCTACCGTCGGCGGCATATTTCTAATACATCGTCCATAACCCGCTGCCCCCATGGTAATATTCTCATTTGTGAAATTAAAACAACTCTGCACAATGAAATACTTCTGAGACCCTTCTATTTCACACATTTGTAATGGCCGCCGACTATACATTTAGTTTGACGTAAACGGCAGCAAATCACCATACGTTTCCGGTTTTTAATTTTTAAAAGCCCGTGTAGTTGAGAGGTAAACAAAATGCCAGCCAATGTGTAGGCCTGTAGTGAGTTACATGTAGATTCGTACTGCGCCGTGTTCATTTGAATTGCTTTTGACAAACTGTCGTGTATGTCGACATGATTCCACTATAACAATCTACAGTGGTTGGCATTATTGTTTCGTCCACAATAGACAGTTCTATTAATCTGTCTGCTCGTACGAAATGACAGGACACTACACTGCGTACAGCACGTACATTCTTTTGGGATAATTATTTGCATTAAGTCAGATAGACAAACAATACAAACACACGAACAAACGAATGAACAGCAGACGGGACTGAATGATGGATGGAGGGATGGACATGCAGACACGCACGATAATAGTTTCAATTTGCCCACAAGGAACGAACGAACAGTGCTGATAAGTAATTAGCGCTGTCAATTAAATAAGCCGATCAAGCGGGAGTCTGTGAGAAAAACAATTCCCAATTTAATGGGATTTGCATTGCCAATATTTGGAGGGCTATATTTCCGCCATTTTCGAATTCATGATTTCGAAATTATAACCCCGTAGAGACAATATGAAAATATGCCAAATCTAAAAATCCAACCCTACTTAAATAATAAAAGGCTGCAAACTCAAAATTACGGCATAAAAGAAGGAAATGGACAATTGCCATATTTTAAGAGCTAAAAATGTATAATTTCCGGCCCATTTTTCTATATAACCCATTGAAAATTCCTAAAGTTTTGAAACAGAAAGTTCATGCAGATCAATAGGTACTAAAATTAACACTGTATGTGTATATACAATTAAAGCTGCTGAACAACTGTCGCAAGGACAAATAAAAATAGAAAATTTCCGATTTTCTATGTCCTGATCTCCGCCTATTTTGGAATCATATAACCATGAAATTGGTTCATTTTATTGTCTGAAAGTAATGTAATACTTTCGACATCCAATTCAAAACAATGTTTCACTTTTGAAGTTTCATAAATTACGGCTGAAATTTTACGGTTAAAATGGAACGAGACGCCATTTTACGGAGGGGTTCTATATTTCCGCCATTTTCGAATTTCATGCCTTTGAATATAAAACCTGTACAGAGACAAATTGCCAAAGTCTTCATTTACATAAAAAAATCAGCAACCCTGACATGAAATGATAAAGGCCCAACGAGCCTCACAAATTATGGACCAAAAATATAGGAAAATAAACAAATTGCCATATTGGAAAGCTAATATTTTCGCCATTTTTCTATTTAACCCTTTAAAATTAATTAACTTTGAAGACAAAAGTGAAAACAACATAGGTATGAGAAATCAACACCTGTACATACAGGTTTAAAGGCGCTGAAACGTCTGCGGCAAGGACAAATAAAAATTAAAATTTCGATTTTTGAATGTTCCTATATCTCCGCCAATTTTGAATAATATGACCTTGAAATAGGTCATTTTATGTCTTGAGGAACATGGTTTTTCATATGCGCCCTTCAAAACATTTCTACAAGGTAAAAGTTCATTTTGACTTTTGTTTGGACCTCTATTTGACGCCTCTAGCGGAACTTCATGACCAGACATAACTCTGATAACATGTAGTAAGAAAAAAAGTTCAATATCGCGATCTACCTATAACTAAAGCACACGATGTACAGCGTATGGTTATGAAGTTATGAGCATTTAAAGTTTGTCGCAAAAAAGTTATTTTTTAGTGTCTGTGACCTTGACCTTGAACATTTATGTACAAAATCGAACCGTACGTTTCAAGCATCTAATGTACTCCAATAACGTGTCCAAATTTGACGTCGTACCTTGTTCCGTTCTTGAGAAAAAGTGTTAAGAAGGTTTCGTGGAAATAATAAGAATAATAAGAAACTAGATTTGATCGCGATCAAAACACGGGATTTCCACCTATGTAATGATATAAATATTGTTAGCGAACAGACGATTGCTTGAACGAACGAAAGTCATCCCACTCAATATTAATCAGAAAGCGTTTCTTACGAAAGTAGGCTGGTCCCAACCGAAAAAACAGATTTAGGGGAATCCCCCTTTGGGCACAAGATTTCATAGAGAAGGTGAATATATTGGAACCCTGCTTGATTGGGATATATTCAGGGTACAGCAGTTAATCGTTAATGTAGTGGGCGGCATACTCCCATAACATGAGAGTCGATGTCAACCGTTTTTTTTTATCGGACTTATTTTGCCTGACTGTCGACTCTCATTTCAAAGGCCTATTTCTTGAATGCAGGTTCCCGACGTCAGATGAAGGCGGAAGGAAAAGTGGCAATAATAATCATATTTCTTGCTCTAACAGTGATAACATTGATGTGTACTTACAGTTTTAGGTATTAAATTATCCATTTAATCTAGGAAACCCATAATTTTCTGGCAGATAAAATAATATTTTAGCGGATTAGATATGATGAATCCCTTCCGTACATTTTGACCTAGTTTTTAAATATGGCGGCTGGGGTTAACTTACAAAAAACGGGAACGTGAATTCAAGCGGGGCACAGAATGCAGGTAAAAGTAAAAGGCAGATAAAGCGTTTTTGGGGGACTTTTGCAATTCGTTTTTTTCTATTTACCGGCTGGATCGTTTCACATGAAGTTTTTGTCTGGTCCATGAAAGTTTACGTTAGGAGATGTAAATTTTGTTTTAGATGATTTTAACGGCTGATTTTTTTGTCAAACAAAATTGTTGATTAAATGAAAAGAGGTAGGTATTTGCATTGAATGACGATTTAAATGTGATTTAAATGTTTTATATTGGTCAGCAATCCAAACTTGTGAAATGTTACCCTCAGCATCGGGGTAAATGGCCTATCGGAAGTTAGAGGTTAGACACGAACGTAATGTTCCAAAAGTGGTCTCGTCGTGCTATACCTCTAACATTGTTGGAGTATGGGTCGCAATACATGTAGATGTAAAATTTGTAAAAGATTTTGATGTGAATTTGTTTGGTTCTGTAGTTTCAAAACTCCGGGTATTTTCCCCAACATAGCACCGGTTTTAAAATCCGGTGTCACAGGTGACAGCTCTGCCAACAACATAAAGGTTTTGAAACTTTCTCTTTTTGATTAAATGTACGTCCTATTAATAGCTAAGGTTCACATAAGGACGGTCTCCCATACATGCGGTGTAGCTACACATGTAAATTTACGTGTATTAACGCAAACATGGCGATTGTCGTACTTGTTCATGTAAGACTTAAAACATCTCGAAATTAAAGTATTCACGTTGGGTATAGGGTAACAACCAGCCAAATGAAAAAAGAGCACTCGTGTAAAGATTGAGCCCAGGACAGAATTTTAACCCGGCCCTGATTGGGCTGTATCATGAATTTCAAAATAAAAAAATGTTTTCTGACAGGTAATTATTCCTTGATAACCTTGATATAAATTTGGAAATTCAGATTGAGATTTAGGTTCAAAATATCAATTTTGATAATGAATAGGTAACACATTAGAATTTCAGTTTTTTTTAAAGTGCAAAATTTCTCCTTTTCTTTATAAGATCTTGGACCAATCGGAATGAATAACTCGTACGAGTTTTAGTATTAGAGGATTATCTCCCTTTGGACACAATCATGTAATCTCAACTACATAGTACAAAAAAATCGCTGAAAGGACAATTGATGTTCTATACCTCATCCATTTTGAATCATATGACATTGAACATTTGGTCAATATATGTGTCTGAGAGCGTGCCCTTTCACATTCGATTCAAAACTTTTTCTTTGAAATTTCTTAAATTACGGTAAAATTTACGTTAAAAAGTGAACGAAACGCCAATATCAGGGGTTGTATTTCGGCAACCTTTCTAATTCTTGATTTTGAAATTATAAACCATGTGACACATCAATAATTCAAATGTCTTACACTTACATAATCAACAACACTAAATTAATATCATAAAGGACCTACGAGCTCACGAATTACGGAAAAAATAAGGAAATGGAACAAATTGCCTATATTTGGAGAGCTATATTTCCGCATTTTTCTATATATTGAACTTAAATAATATTTTTCAAGGACAAGTTCATACAACATCGGTATGAAAATCCAAGCATCATACATACAGGTATAAGGCGCTGAAACGTCTGGGCCGCAAGGGCAATATAAACTAAAATTTTCGATTTTTGATGTCCTAAATTCTCCGTCCATTTTTGAATCTTATGACCTTGAAATTGGTCGATTTTAGATGATGTCTGAAAGCATGCTCTTTCACATCCTTTTCAAACATTTCTCATTGAAAATTTCAAATATTACGGCTAGAATTTACGTTAATAGTGAACGTAAAACGCCTATAATTCAAGGGCTATATTTCCGCCATATTCAAATTTCATTGTCTTTGGTACATTTCAAAAACCTTGTACAGACAATAGGCTAAAAGCTTACATTTTACAAAAATCAACACTCTAAATGAGAAATGATAAGGGCCGCTACGAGCTTCACAAATAACGGAAGGCAAAAAATAAGAAAACCTGAAAAAATAGCATAATTTTGGCGGAGGTATATTTCCGCCATTTTTTTCTATATAAACCCTTGAAAATAAAATACATTACTCGGAGACAAAGTTAATACAACTATGGTTATGAAAAATCAACATTGGGTATCATACAGGGTTTAATAAGGCGCTTGGAAAGCGTGCCGGCCAGGACATAATTATAAACTATAATTTTTCTGATTATTTTGATTGTGCGCTAATATCTCTCGCCAATTTTGATCATGCCTTGAACTCGATTCGTCATTTTTATGTGTCTGAAAGCGATGATCTATCCACATCCAATTTCAAAACATTTCTTTGAATTTTCATGAATTTACCACTAAATTTAACGTTAAAAAAATGAAACGAAACGCCATATTCGGGGAGGTCTATATTTTTCCGCTCATTTTAATCATTTCCATGTCTTTTGACATTTAAAAACATGATACAAGACAATAGGTCTAAAGCTTACATTTACAAAAAATTCAACCCACTACATGAGATGATAAGGCCTACGAGCTCACAAATAACGGAAAAAAATAAGAAATGAATCAAATTTCGCATAATTTGGAGAGCTATATTTCCGCCATTTTCTATATAACACCCTTTAAAAATAAATAATCTTTTGAAGACAAAAGTAATACAACATAGGTATCGAAAAAATCAACATGCGTAACATAACAGGTTTAAAGGCGCTGAAACGTCTCGTGCGAAGGACAAGTACAGTAACTTAATGCGTGTAAACATTCCCTGAAACGCGTTTTAGGGTTTCGTTTGCGTTCCTTTACGTTTAGTTCGTGTTGCGGTTTCCTTCGTTATCGTTTTTTCGTTTGCGTTTGCGCTTCCGGATTGCGTTTTGCGTTCGTTTCGGTACGTTCGGTTTTGCGTTTGAGCTTTTACTTGAATTCGTTTTTCGGGTTCGTTTGCGTTTGGCGTGCGGTTTGCGTTTCGTCAACCGGATGTACTTCCCTTTCGTTTTGATAGGAACTTGTTAGTTGCGCATGCGCAAGCAAAAAACTAAAAATGAGTCAACTGCCCGGTGTAGACTAGACCTATTTCACTGTATGTTTCCAAAAACATTTGAAACTTTAATTATATAGAATATTAACAGGGTGCAGGATTTCTAATTATTTACCGAAGTTACTGGGTTTCATTTAATTTGTAACATGTAATGCTACTGTAGTTTGTAAGTCTGAAGCTTAAACCGATCGAGCTATAGGTATATGTCATCTTTTCGCTAAAATACGTGTTTTTTCCATAATATCAGCATGTACACTAAGTAACAGAATGTAAAACAAATACGATATCTCTGCATTTCAATGACTATTTTCGGTAACATTATTACGGGGAAAAATCTTTACTTGGATTGTATATTCAGGACGTATATATCTACTTAATAAATCCTTAGATACTCCATTACAATTAAAATATGATCCGGTCAATTGAAACTAACCCAATATGTCACGAATCTAAATTTATTTTCCTACAACGTAGAGAATACCCACTAACAACGTACCCGTTACGGTACAGAGTGAGTCAGGTAACAATCTGGACCGTAAACTCAAGTAAGACACGTGTTATTTGCAGAGCTACATTTCTCCGGTCTAGCCCGTTGCCAGCTGGGTGTGACAGGTGAACACTAATTAAATTAACATAATATCGCCCCAGTCCTCGGTCATGGTCGCCGACGGGCTTTCTGAAAGGGGAGTTTATTACAAATCAAATTTTATACCGTTGACGAGGTCCATAAGTGCAAGTTAAATACATGTTCAAATATACAATTTATATTACAAAAGAGACTGGATAACATACATGTATACCATGGATATTAAATTTTCAGGCAAATGTCTTATCTTTTTCAAGCTTTTTCCACCTTTTCTTAAAAAAGCAAAAATAGATAAATCAAAGGATTTATAAGTGTGGTCTCTAAGTCCTTGGTGTTGTTCTTGTAAATTCCTATGGATAAATTTTACCAGAAATTTTGGGTAAGTTATTTAACATTGTTAACACTTAAATTTAACTTAAAAACCAACACACTTGGTCCTTCTGTATTACTATTTCTGAATAAACTTTTGGCGTAATTGACATTGTAAAGAAAGTGACATTCATCATCAAGTAAGTTCATTAAATCGGCAACAATATGCATAGGTTAATATAATATAAAATTATAGACAAATATTATCATTGAATGGTTCCTACAGTAATATCCATGTGTTTTTTACAGTAAATAACATGTAAATAACCTCTTGTCTAATGCCTCATTTAATTTCTATTCTGAATTTTGAAATGTGTACTG
>SAYR01000994.1:20923-40199 GCA_004382745.1 Argopecten irradians irradians | reverse complement strand
TGTCCCTGCGCGAGACGTTTCAGCGCCTTTAAACCTGTATGTATGTAGTAGGGTCATATTTTATGTGAATTTATGTAATAAATTAAAAGTGGTATAAAAGTGTATTTGAAAGATGTTTCAATATTTGCAAAATATATAATTTGCAGTGAAATAATAATATTAGTATGTATCATGCCGTGCCGTGTTTTACTCGCTGCGTAATTATTCGTATATATTCGCGAGCGCTGCGTTTGTCTATATGTGTATGTACGTACAGTATATGTTTTGTGTACCCGTTAGTAGTGTTCACTGACGGACTTTTATGACGGACAGGACATGTGGACTGTTACGGACATTGACGAAGTTGTTTGATTGGTCAGTGTGGTCAGTTAACGTATTTGATATATATCTTTTGTATTTCGGATATTTGAATTTCGTCCCTGTGCTTGGTTGGACGTTTCGTTTGCCCGGTCGAGAAATTCATTAATTTTGGTAAGTCTTGCTTTTCGGTTGTTCTAGTATTTGTTCTTTATCTTGGTTAATACATTATATATTCTCCCAGTATGAAAATGGTTTGAATGTGATTATTATAATTTAGATATTTTAAAATATGAAATATATACGGATAAACATTGTATTGTATACATGTGATCCGATTATTGTAATTGTAAATTGTGCAAAATGTCTAAGTTATATATTTCTGAATATGAAAGTAAGAATTGTGTGTTCTTTTATTATTGTAGTTCAATCTGTTGTATTGCATGGTCGTACTCATGACGTACGGAGCTAGTATACTTTGTAGTGAATACATCAATTTACATTGATACACCATGCGTGTTGTAAGTGTGTGTTTTTCTTTATATATTCATATCTATTTTTCAATAATACGTTTCGGTATTGTGTGAAATGTAAAGTTTGTCTTTGAAAATTATTCGCGTGATTCGGTGATGGAACGAATGATATATGATTGAGAGTTGAATATTCTAAGTGTGTTTTTATTAATTTACACAATGTTTTTTAAAATGGAATAAACATCATCATAAAGGAATCTGACCCAGCGGGTTTGTCCATTTATTGAACTAAATTCCACCCGCTACATGACAATGTTGATTTTTCTATACCTATGTTGTATAAACTTTGTCTTCAAAAGTTATGGATTTAAAGGGGTTTTATAGAAAAATGGCGGAATATAGCTCTTCAAATATGTCAATTTGTTCCATTTCCTTATTTTTTTCCGTATATTTTGAGATCGTAGAGCCTTTATCATTAATTTAGGGTGTTGATTTTATGTGAATATTTACATTGGCATATTGCCTGTTTCAGGGTTATAATTTCAAAAATCACGAATTTAGAAAATGCCGAATATATAGCCCTATGAATATGGCGTTTTCGTTCACTTTTTTAACGTAATTTTTACCGTAATTTAAGAAATTTCAAGGGAAAGGTTTTGAATCGATGTGAAAGGGCACGCTCTCAGACACATATATTGACCAATTTCAATGTCATATGATTCAAAAATGGCGGGAGGTAATAGAACATAATGTCCTTTCAGCGATTTTGTACAGAATTGAGAATTACATGATGTCACCAAAGGGAGATAATCCTCTAATACTAAAACTCGTACGAGTTATTCCGCATTGGTCCAAAGATCTTCATAAGAAATGGAGAATTTTTGCACTTTAAAAAACCTGAAATTCTAATGTGTTTACCTATTCATTATCAAAATGATATTTTGAACCTAAATCTCATCTGAATTTCCAATTTCATATCAATGGGTTATCAAGGAATAATTACTTACCTGTCAGAAAAACATTTTTAATTTTGAAATTCAGAATTAAGCCAGCCAATTCAGCGGCCGGGTTAAATTCTGTCCTGGGCTCAATCTTTTATACACACGGGCCGTTTCGAAGGTCTTTTTCATTTAGTTTTTGAATACTTTCGAGATGTTTTAAGTTTGTTCTATACCTCCGCCATTTTGAATCATATGACATTGAAATTGGTCAATATATGTGTCTGAGAGCGTGCCCTTTCTCATTCGATTCAAAACCTTTCCCTTGAAATTTCTTAAATTACGGTAAAATTTACGTTAAAAAAGTGAACGAAACGGCATATTCATAGGGCTATATTTCGGTCATTTTCTAATTCGTGATTTTGAAATTATAACCCTGAACAGGCAATATGCCAATGTAAATATTCACATAAAATCAACACCCTAAATTAAATGATAAAGGCTCTACGATCTCACAAATTACGGAAAAAAATAAGGAAATGGAACAAATTGACATATTTGAAGAGCTATACTTCCGCCATTTTTCTATAAAACCCCTTTAAAATCCATAACTTTTGAAGACAAAAGTTTATACAACATAGGTATGAAAAATCAACATTGTACATGTAGCGGGTGGAATTTGTTCAATAAATGACAAACCCGCTGGGTTCAGATTCCTTTATGATGTATGTTTATTCCATTTTAAAAACATTCTGTAAATATAATAAAACACAATTAGAATATTAAACTCTCAAATCATATATCATTCATTCAACACCGAATCACGCGAATAATTTTCAAAGACAAACTTTACATTTCACACAATACCGAAAACGTATTATTGAAAAATGGATATGATATATAAAAGTAAAAACATACACTTACAACACGTATGGTGTATCAATGTAATTGATGTATTCACTACAAAGTATACTAGCTCCGTACGTCATGAGTACGACCATGCAATCACAACAGATTGAACTACAATATAAAAGAACACACAATTCTTACTTCATTTCAGAAATATATAACTTAGACATTTTGCACAATTTACAATTACAATAATCGGATCACATGTATACAATACATGTTTATCCGTATATATTTCATATTTTAAAAATATCTAAATTATAATAATCACATTCAAACCATTTTCATACTTGGAGAATATAATAATGTATTAATCAAGATAAAGAACAAATATTAGAACAACCGAAAAGCAAGACTTACCAAAATTAATGAATTTCTCGACCGGGCAAACGAAACGTCCAACCAAGCACAGGGACGAAATTCAAATATCCCGAAATACAAAAAGATATATATCAAATACGTTAAACTGACCACACTGACCAATCAAAATACTTCGTCAATGTCCGTAACAGTCACATGTCCTGTCCGTCATAAAAGTCCGTCAGTGAACACTACTAACGGGTACACAAACATATACTGTACGTACATACACATATAGACAAACGCAGCGCTCGCGAATATATACGATATATTACGCACGCGAGTAAAACACGGCACGGCAGAGATACATACTAATATTATTATTCACTGCAAATTATATATTTGCAAATATTGAAACATCTTTCAAATACACTTTTATACCACTTTTATTTATTACATAAATTCACATAAAATATGACCCTACTACATACATACAGGTTTAAAGGCGCTGATACGTCTCGCGCAGGGACAAATATAAACTAAAATTTCGATTTTTGATGTCCAATATCTCCGCCATTTTGAATCTTATGACCTTGAAATTGGTCATTTTATGTGTCTTAGAGCATGCTCTTTCTCATCCTATTCAAAACATTTCTCTTTGAAATTTCAAAAATTACGGTAAAATTTACGTTAAAAAGTGAACGAAATGCCATATTCAGAGGGCTATATTTCCGCCATTTTCAAATTCATGACTTTGAAATTAAAACTCTGTACAGAGAATGTGCCAATGTCTATATTTACAAACAATCAACACCTTACAATAAATGATAAAGGTGCTACGAGCTCAGAAATTACGGGACAAAAATAAGGAAATGACACAAATTGCCATATTTGGAGAGCTATATTTCCGCCATTTTTCTATATAACCCCTTGCAACTCATTTGTTTTCAAAACAAAAGTTCATACAACACAGGTATGAAAAATCAACACTGTACATACAGGTTTAAAGGCGCTGAAACGTCTCGTGCAAGGACAAATATAAACTAAAATTTCGATTTTCGATGTCCTATATCTCCGCCATTTTGAATCATATGACCTTGAACTTGGTCATTTTATGTGTCTTAGAGCATGCTCTTTCACATCTAATTCAAAACAATTTTCTTTGAAAATTCATAAATAACGGTAAAATTTACTTTAAAAAAATGAACGAAACGCCATATTCGGAGGGCTACAATTCCGCCATTTTCAGTGCTTTGTCTTTGAAATTGAAACCCGATACAGATAATATGTTAAAGTCTACATTTACAAAAAATCAACACCCTACATTAAATTATGAAGGCGCTACGAGCACACAAATTACGTTGAAAAATAAGGAAATGGAACAAATTGCCATATTTGGAGAGCTATATTTCCGCCATTTTTCTATATAATCCCTTTAAAACCCATAACTTTTGAAGACAAAAGTTCATACAACAGCGGTATGAAAAATCAACACCGTACATACAGGTATTAAGGCGCTGAAACGTCTCGGGCAGGGGCAAATATAAACTAAAATTTCGATTTTTGATGTCCTATATCTCCGCCATTTTGGATCATATGACCTTGAATTTGGTCATTTTATGTGCCTGAGAACATGCTCTTTCATATGCGCCCTTCGAAACATTTCTATGGTAAAGTTCATTTTTGACCTTTGTTTGACCTCATTTGACCCCCTAGTGAACTCGTGACCTTGACATAATTTCTGATAACATGTAATGAGAAAAAAACGTGAATTATCGTGATCTACATGGAGAATGAAACGTACATGTTGTGTAGCGTACGGTTATGAAATTATGAGCGTTTAAAGTTCGTTCGAAAAAAGCAGTTTTTTACGTCTGTGACCTTGACCTTGAACGTTATCCTCCAAAATCGAGAGTACATTTTAAGAACTCATGTACGTACATAACGTCTCCAAATTTCAGCGCTCTACACCTCTTATTTATTACGAAGATGTCGTTTAAAGATTTAAAGCTTTTTGAACCCTGTGACCTTGAATGAATGTCAAGGTCAATAAAACAGCATAAGTTCTGTAGACATTCGTCCATGCTATGTCTATACAAAAAATCAAGCATGTGTGTTAAGTATTAAAGGCGCTGAAACCTTAAATATTTTTGGCGGGAAAACGCCAAAATAGCCTTTTTTCAAAGGCCTATATCTCCGCCATTTTGGATCTCATGACCTTAAAACTTGTCATTATATATTTCTGAGGGCATGCCCTTTCATATCCAACTTTCAAAACTTTTCTGTGTTGAATTTCGTTTTTGACCTTTGTTTGACCCCGTAGCGAACTCTTGACCTTGACATAATCTCTGATAACATGGCATGGGAAAAGCACGCGCAATGTCAAGATCTATCTGAATAACAAAACGTGAACGATGTACATCGTACGGTAATGAAGTTGTGAGCGCTTAAACTTCGTTCCAAAAAAATTGTTTTTTACGTCTGTGACCTTGACCTTGAACCTTATCGTACAAAATCGAACGTACATTTCAAGATCTTATGTACATTCATAACGTGTCTAAAGTTGAACGTCGTACCTTATTCCGTTCCTGAGATATCCTGCTAACAAGATTTGTGGAAATAAGAAAAAGAAAGAAAAATAACTAGATTTGATCGCGATCAAAACACGGGATTTCCATCCAGCAAATAATCATGTTATCGATCAGATGATCATTTTGATAATTTTCTCTTTGCATAAAATCGAACTATCTTTAATGAGCGAACAAACGGTCGAAAGAACGAACAAACGCACACCCGAGTGAAAGAAAGAAAACAATAACTATCGAACGAAAATAACAAACGAACAAAAAAAGAAAGAAAGAACGAATATAATAATTACATACACAATGTATCTGGTTGAACACGGGTATCAACGTGTCCTTCATTCCATCCGTCTTTTAATCGGACTGTGTACACTTCCGGTTACAGACATATGCCACGAACATACTTCCATATTTGATTTTATTAACTCAGACAAACAAACACACGAACACATGAATTAATGGACAGACAGATTGGACAATCACGATACGGTGATCACAATTTGCACACATGGACGAACAAACAGCGCTGAAAAAGTTGAAAGTTAGAACGCATTACGATGAAATAAATATACACATAAATAACACATACATGAAGTGGCATATTTTTTGCCTGCTGTAAAGATACACAGTAAAATCTCAATTAGTCGAAGATGAAGGGACTACCTTAAAAAGTTCTTCATCTAGACTTCGACGCATAAACTGTCTAGACAATGCACCAAGTTGTTGTTAGTTGATGTTATCACTTAAAAAGTTTTTAAGTTTTGAAATTTTGTTTTCAAATTACAATTTTATGGGACTCACGCAATAAAATCAACTGAATGGATCACTGCCTGTAGTGTGAAACATACGTGTGTATTGAACGAATCACTGCCTATGATGGGATATTAAAGATATATACTATATTTTTAAATGAAATCTCATTTTGTGTGATGTATGTGAAAGGAAGCCGCCATATTTTAACAACCAATTTTATGTGATTATTAACACGCAACACTGCGCGGGTGTCAGTTCGCTAAACCTGCCTATA
Source organism: Argopecten irradians irradians (assembly GCA_004382745.1). Classification (NCBI taxonomy): domain Eukaryota; kingdom Metazoa; phylum Mollusca; class Bivalvia; order Pectinida; family Pectinidae; genus Argopecten; species Argopecten irradians. The sequence continues at coordinate 33,673 of SAYR01000994.1, read as the reverse complement.
TTATTAGGCTTTTAAAATGTGTTTTTGCCTAATATATAGTTAGCTCGCGATACCTCTTAAACGTGAAATCGGAGGAAAGATTTGGCCTACGCTACGTCAGCGGCATATTTCTAATGCATCGTCCATACCCCGCTGCCCCCATGGTATATCTCATTTGTGAAATTAAACAACTCTGCACAATGAAATACTTCTGAGACCCTTCTATTTCACACATTTGTTATGGCCGCCGACTACACATTTAGTTGAGTAAACGGCAGCAAATCACCATCGTTTCCGGTTTTATATTTAAAAAGCCACGTGTAGTTGAGAGGTAAACAAAATGCCAGCCATGTGTAGGCCTGTAGTGAGCTACATGTAGATGCGGTACCGCCGCCGTGTTCAATTTAAATGCTTGACAACATGTCGTGTATGTCGACCGTGATTCCACTATAACAAATCTAAGTGGTTGGTATTTTGTTTCGTCTCAATAGACAGTCTATTAATCTGTCTGCTCGTACGAAATGACAGGACACACACTGCGTACAGCACGCACATACTTTGAGATATATTTCATTAAGTCAGATAGACAAACAAAACAAACCCACGAACAAACGAATGGACAGACAGACGGACTGAATGATGGATGGAGGGATGGACAGGCAGACACGCACGATATACGATTTCAATTTGCACACAAGGACGAACGAACAGTGCTGAGCCAATCAGCGGGACTCTGGTGAGAAAAACAAATTCCCAATTTTAATGGGATTTGAATTGCCATATTTGGAGGGCTATATTTCCGCCATTTTCGAATTCATGATTTCGAAATTATAACCCTGTAGAGACAATAGGCCAGAGTCTCAATTTACAAAAAATCAACACCCTACATTAAATAATAAAGGCGCTACGAGGCCACAGATTACGGAATAAAAGAAGGAAATGGAACAAATTGCCATATTTGGAGAGCTATATTTCCGCCATTTTTCTATATAACCCATTGGAATTCATAATGTTTGAAGACAAAAGTTCATGCAACATAGGTACGAAAAATTAACTATGTATATACAGGTTTAAAGCCGCTGAAACAACTGTCGCAAGGACAAAAAAAAATAGAAATTTCGATTTTTGATGTCCTATATCTCGACCATTTTGAATAATATAACCATGAAATTAGTCATTATATGTGTCTGAGAGCATGTTTTTTAACATCCAATTCAAAACATTTCTATTTGAAATTTCATAAAATACAGTGAAATTTACATTTAAAAATGAACGAAACGGCATGTTTGGAGGGCTATATTTCCGCCATTTTCAAATTCATTACTTTGAAATAATAACCCTGTACAGACAATATGCCAATGTCTTTATTTACAAAAAATTAACACCCTACAATAAATGATAAAGGCCCTATGAGCTCACAAATTATGGGAAAAAAATAAGGAAATGGAACAAATTGCCACATTTGGAGAGCTATATTTCCGCCATTTTTCTTTATAACCCCTTTAAAATCCATAACTTTTGAAGACAAAAGTTCATACAAGATAGATATGAAAAATCAACACTGTACATACAGGTTTAAAGGCGCTGAAACGTCTGCGCCAAGTAAAAATAAAAATTTCGATTTTTAATGTCCAATATCTCCGCCATTTTGAATCATATGACCTTGAAATTGGTCATTTTATGTGCTTGAGAGCATATTCTTTCATATGCGCCTTTCAAAACATTTCTATGGTAAAGCTCATTTTTGATCTTTGTTTGACCTCATTTGACCCTCTAGCGAACTCTTGACCTAGACATAATCTCTGATAACAAATAATAAGAAAAAAACGTTCGATATCGCGATCTACATAAATAACGAAATGCACACGTTGAACAGCGTACGGTTATGAAGCTATGAACGTTTAAAGTTTGGTCGAAAAAAGTTGTTTTTTACGTCTGTGACCTTGACCTTGAACATTATTGTAAAAAATCGAACGCACATTTCAAGATCTTATGTACGTTCATAACGTGTCCAAAGTTGAGCGTCGTACATTAGTCCGTTAGTGAGATATCCTGCTAACAAGATTTGTGGAAATAAGAAAAAAAGAAAAATAATAAGAAAAAACATAACAATAACAATAGGGATTTCCATCCGTAAATGGAAATCCCTTATAATAAGAAGAAAAAACAGAACAATAACAATAGGGATTTCCATCCTAAATGGAAATCCCTAAAAACATAACAATTACAATAGGAATTTCCATCCGTAAATGGAAATCCCTAATAATAAGAAGAAAAAACAGAACAATAACAATAGGGATTTCCATCCTCAATGGAAATCCCTAACAATTACAATAGGGATTTCCATCCGTAAATGGAAATCCCTAATAACCATTTCAACATAAAGAGAGTCTTTTTCTGACATATTTGTGCTACAGGAATGAGAAAACCCAATGACCAAGTAATTCATGGGTTATGTCATTCTAGTTTTATTTCCCTAAAAAGCCATCAGTGGGAAACTGTATATATCTGCACATTAAAATGGATTAAGTGTGATTTATATATTTGAAATACGGTCTTTACATATACTATAAATCAATTCAAATCAAATCAAACGTTGTGGAACTATTTCACAGCCTATTGTATACATACATGGTGTGTTTTATGTGGAAAGGATTAATATCATCAATATTTCTAGGATTACATGTATACACAAATCTGCAAAAGAGTCACAAAGTTCTTCAAGTGCATAAATAATGTGATGCAAATGAACATATATGCTTGAATATTAATGTGTCTGTTATAGTAAATTGCTTGGATTTATGTTCTGAATTTGTCATCCGTTTTGGATTCTTTGCAAGTATGCGGATAATAATACGGCCATCGATCGTTATCTACATATTGATAAAACATGAATTTTGTATTTCTGTGTTTTTTATTCATCGTTTATTTAAATCTACTAAAATCTTCACTTGATATGTGCTGCCCAATCACATACCTCGCCTGCCGCTGTCCAATATGTTACCTTTCGCAGTCTATCATTTACCTGTAGCTGTCCAATAAGTTCGAACATATTGGACAGCTACAGGTTAATACAGTGTAATGGACTGCTGCCGGTAACATATTGGACAGCGACAGGTGAGGTCTGTGATTTCTACTGGGTATTTTACTCGAATTACAATGGGTGAAATCACAGTTATGTGTTAAAGATAAATAGTTGTTTGTAATAAAATACAAAAACTTTTCAGGCATTTTATTTTTAATGAGAAATATCAGGGATCAACGAAAAAATGGCGTCCATAGTAACCGATTTTTAATGCAAACAAATTGGCGTAAAAGATCCAGTGGTGGGTTTTCATCTGATAAAAGTGTTCTGTTTGTTAAGAGATTGTTATAAACTTATGTGTAACGTGCACCGGGTCAGGTTCGTCCCGATGGTCACTCGGAATCTACTCTGTAATTGTAACTCTAATAAAACCTCAATCTCATTAGACTAAATAATCAGAGTATAATACAATGACCCTATACAGTTACGATGTCCGCGCACTGGCTACTATAAATGTGATTGACCTTGATCTATATTCAAGGTCACAGGGGTCAAAAAAGCTAAACTACCGAAATGACTTCTTCTGAAGTTCTTGAAGGCATAGATATCTTATATTAGGCCTGCAGGATGCTGAAATAAATGGCTGTCAATTTTGTTAATATAAATGACATTGACTGGAATACCTTTTAGGTGAAAAGCTTGTCAAATTGCCCCAGTGATAATTAGGGATTTCCATTTAGGATGGAAATCCCTATTGTTATTGTTCTGTTTTTTCTTCTTATTATTAGGGATTTCCATTTAGGATGGGAATCCCTATTGTTATTGTTCTGTTTTTTCTTCATATTATTCTTATTTTTCTTTCTTTTTCTTATTTCCACAAATCTTGTTAGCAGGATATCTCAGGAACGGAATAAGGTACGACGCTCAACTTTGGACACGTTATGAATGTACATAAGATCTTGAAATGTAAGTTCGATTTTTTACAAAAAATGTTCAAGGTCAAGGTCACAGACGTAAAAAACTTTTTTCTGGAACGAAGTTTAAACGCTCATTACTTCATTACCGTACGCTGTACATCGTTCACGTTTAGTTATTCAGACAGATCTTGACATTGCGCGTGCTTCTCCATGCCATGTTATCAGAGATTATGTCAAGGTCAAGAGTTCGCTACGGGGTCAAACAAAGGTCAAAAACGAAATTTGTCACAGAAAAGTTTTGAAAGTTGGATATGAAAGGGCATGCCCTCAGAAATATATAATGTCAAGTTTTAAGGTCATGACATCCAAAATGGCGGAGATATAGGCCTTTGAAAAAAGGATATTTTGGCGTTTTCCCGCCAAAAATGTTAAAGGTTTCAGCGCCTTTAACACATGCTTGATTTTTTGTATAGACATAGCATGGACGAATGTCTACAGAAGTTATGCTTTTTATTGACCTTGACATTCATTCAAGGTCACAGGGTTGAAAAAGCTTTAAATCTTTAAACGACTTCTTCTTTATAAATAAGAGGCGTAGAGCGCTGAAATTTGGAGACGTTATGAACGTACATGAGTGCTTGATTTTGGAGGATAACGTTCAAGGTCAAGGTCCCAGACGTAAAAAAAAAAAATTCGAACGAACTTGAAACGCTCCTAATTTCATAACCTTACGCTACTCTACAGGTATTTTTTGTTCTCCAGGTAGATCACTACAATTCACGTTTTTTTCTCATTACATGTTATCAGAAATTATGTCAAGGTCACGAGTTTGCTAGGGGGTCAAATGAGGTCAAACAAAGGTCAAAAATGAACAGTAACATAGAAATGTTTTAAAGGGCGCATATGAAAGAGCATGCTCTCAGGCACATAAACTGACTAATTTCAAGGTAATATGATTCAAAATGGCGGAGATAAAGGACATCAAAAACCGAAATTTTAGTTTATATTTGTCCCTGCGACAGGCGTTTCAGTGCCTTTAAACCTGTATGTACAGTCTTGGTTTTTCGTACCTGTGTTGTATGAACTTTTGTCTTCAAAATTTATGAATTTCAAAGGGTTATATAGAAAAATGGCGGAAATATAGCTCTCTGAATATGGCGATTTGTTTCATTTTCTTATTTTTTTCCGTAATTTGTGAGCTTGTAGGGTCTTTGTCATTTAATGTAGGGTGTTGATTTTTTGCAAATGTAGACTTTGGCATATTGTCTGTACATGGTTATAATTTCAAAGTCACGAATTCGAAAATGGCGAAAATATAGCACTCCAAATATGGCGTTTCGTTCATTTTATTAACGTAAATTTTACCGAAATTCATGAAAATTCAAAGAGAAATGTTTTGAATTGGATGTGAAAGAACATTCTCTCAGACACATAAAATGACCAATTTCAAGGTCATATGATTCAAAATGACGGAGATATAGGACATCAAAAATCGAAATTTTAGTTTATATTTGTCCCTGCGCGAGACGTTTCAGCGCCTTTAAACCTGTATGTACAGTCTTCATTTTTCGTACCTGTGTTGTAAGAACTTTTGTTTTCAAAAGTTATGAATTTCAAAGGGTGATATAGAAAAATGGCGGAAATATAGCCCTCCAAATATGGTAATTTGTTTCATTTTCTGATTTTTTTCCGTAATTTGTGAGATCGTAGCGCCTTTATCATTTCAGGTAGGATTTTGATTTTTTGTAAATTTAGACTTTGGCCTATTGTCTGTACAGGTTTTTAATTTCAAAGACATACATTTGAAAATGGCGGAAATATAGCCCTCCGAATATGGCGTTTCGTTCATTTTTTACGTAAATTTTACCGTAATTCATGAAAATTCAAAGAGAAATGTTTTGAATTAGATGTGGAAGAGCATTCTCTCAGATACATAAAATGACCAATTTCAAGGTCATATGATTCAAAATGGCGGAGATATAGGACATCAAAAACCGAAATTTTAGTTTATTTTTGTCCTTTCGACAGGCATTTCAATGTTTTTATACCTGTATGTACAGTGATGATTTTTCATACCTATGTTGTATGAACTTTTGTCTTCAAAAGTTATGGAGTTTAAAGGGGCTATATAGAAAAATAGCGGAAATATAGCTCTCCAATTATGTCAATTTGTTCCATTTCCTTATTTTTTTACGTAATTTATGAGCTCGTAGCGGCTTTATCATTTATTGTAAGGTGTTGATTTTTTTTGTAAATGTAGACATTGGCATATTCTCTGTACAGAGTTTTAATTTCAAAGTAATGAATTTGAAAATGGCGGAAATATAGCCCTCTGAATATGGCATTTCGTTCACTTTTTAACGTAAATTTTACCGAAATTTATGAATTTCAAAGAGAAGTGTTTTGAATTGGATGTGAAAGAGCATGATCTCAGACACAGAATATGACTAATTTCAAGGTCATGTGATTCAAACTGAAAACAGAAAATATTTTCAATTTTGAAATTCATAATTAGCCAGCCAATCAGTGGCCGGGTTACAATTCTGTCCTGGGCTCAATCTTTGTTACACACGGGCCGTTTCGAAGGCCTTTTTTTCATTTGGCTGGTTGTTACCTATACCCAACGTGAATACTTTAATTTCGAGATGTTTTAAGTTCTACACGATCAATGTACACAATCGCCATGTTTGCGTTAATACACGTACATGTACATGTGTAGCTACACCGCATGCATGGGAGGCCGTCCTTACGTGAACCTAGCTATTAATAGGACGTACATTTAATCAAAGAAAGGTAATGCACAAACACAATAACTGACAGGTTCAAAACCTTGTATGTGTGTGGCAGAGCTGTCACCTGTGACACCGGATGTTTAAGCAAAACCGTTGCTATGTTGGGGAAAATACCCGGCAGTTTTGAAACCACAGAACCAAACAAATTCACATCAAAAGTCTTTACAAATTTTACATCCACATGTATTGCCCGACCAACACATTAACCATTAACTGATGTACCTTTAATATATCCAATCAGCAGGCTCCGATATATTAACCTCTCTATGAAATCTTCTGCCCCTTTATCTGTTTACGGTTGGACCAGCCTTGTTTCGTAAGAAACGCTTTTTGATTAATATTGAATGAGATCGTCCGTTCGTTCATTCATTCGACCTGAAGCGAAGGAAAAGAGTATTAAAGCAATCGTCTGTTCGCTAACATTACTTATATCATTATATAGGTGGAAGTCCCGTGTTTTGATCGCGATCAAATCGAGTTATTATTACTTGTTTTCCCTTATTTCCACAGATCTTGTTAGCAGGATATCTCACGAACGAAACACAGTACGACGCGCAACTTTTGACACATTATGTAGGTACATGAGATCTTGAAACGTACGTTCGATTTTTTTGTAAAAAAATGTTCAAGGTCAAGGCCACAAACGTAAAAAACTACTTTTTTCGACCAAATTTTAAACGTTCCTTACTTCATAACCGTACGCTGTACGTTGTCCCCGTTTTGTCTTTAAGGTAGATCGTGACACAGCGCAATTTTTGTTCATCACATGTTATCAGAGATTATGTCAAGGTCACAAGGTCAAGAGCTCGCTACGGGGTCAAATAAATGTCAAAAGCGAAATTTGCAACAGAAAAATTCATCGGAACCAAAATGGCGGAGATATAGACCTTGGAAAACTGCGATTTTGCCGTTTTCCCGCCAAAAATGCACAAGATTTCAGCGCCTTTAATACTTAACATACATGCCTGAATTTTGCATAGACATAGCATGGACAGATATCTACAACAGTTTTACGCCAAAACTTTGTGACTCTGTTACGTCATCAAACTCTATTATACATATTTCATATTTCATACACCTATGGCATACATGTGTGCCTGTATGAATTAAGATTAAAATTAAAATTATAGTCAAGGTCATACAAGTCACATATGCTACATCAGTACAATTGTTGTAGAACATCTTTACATCAAAGACTGACTGCCGCATGTCAAAATAAGTTTTTGTTGTATGACCTTAATCACTCTTGAAGGTCACGGTAGTAAAATGTTGAATTATATGCTGAAATATCATTTTATATTAACACAATTCCTTTGAAACATCAGCTGAGCTCATGTATGGTATAAATGTATACGCTTACATTCCAATTACGTTGACATGAATTCAAGGTCACAATGGTCAAATCTTGCCCCAAGAGCACAACATAGTTCAAGTTATATGTGTCGTAAGTTTCATACTCACGAAACAAGAAGAGCTTTTAAAATGTTATTCACCACCAATAGTTACCAACATTTTGAGAATTGCAATATTTACAATGCACAGGATTTAATTTTACAAAGTCAAATAAGTGTTCAAAATTAATTTTTGCGGTATATTTACTGCCTAAAAGTGAATATATTTTCCACTTCCGTGCAGAAGAATAAATACACACGGTCCGACCATGAGCTAAGTTGTGGTCTGCTATTTTATTTTACATTTTTACAATGGTATCAGTAATTATAAAATGACCTTTTCACGTATACTCTCATCTAAACATACATAAAGCATAAAGACAAGAACTAATATGGTGCATAAATGCTGTGTTGTAACGAGTGCCTATAAAGCTTCATGATTTTCACGGGATCTCAGCGCATTTAGAATTTGGTGTATAATGGTCATTTTTGCACATACATGTAGGTATATACTGTACTATGGAACGATCTTTAGAACAGGTTTTGTTTCAATGTCATATCATACAAATTGGCAGAGATATTGGCTCATGAAATTGGCAATTTGATCATCAAAGTTAAATACGATTGCGACCGTTCGCCAAGATCATCTCGAGTTGTGTCTTTTTGACCATCATTTAACTTACTTACTAGTTACTGAAACCAAAGGCATAGAATTGCATAAGGACAAATAATTTCATAATATTAACATATACATGTACATCGTTGTTTGAATGCTGTTAGATCTGGCCGCTACTGAGACGCGCAGTGTTACGTGTTAATAACCACATATAAAATATATACAGAACTTGTTTATACAAAAGTGGCGGCTTCATTTCACATAAACCACACAAAAGGTTTCATTTATAGATATAGTATATCTTATTACCCCATCTTAGGCAGTGATCCGTTCAATGCACATGTATGTTTCACAAAAAGTTCTATACATTGTAATTTGTCCTCTATCTATATTGCATTTGTTGAATGTTGTAAATATGTTTCTTTTTAACAGTATAGAAAAATGGCGGAAATATAGCTCTCCAAATATGGCAATTTGTTCCATTTTCTTATTTCTTTCCGTAATTTGTGAGCTCGTAGGGCTTTCATCATTTAACGTAGGGTGTTAATAGTTTGTAATTTTAGACTTTGTCGTATTGTCTGTACAGGGTTTTAATTGCAAATGTGTGAAATAGAAGGGTCCAGAAGCATTTCATTGTGCAGAATTGTTTAATTTCACAAATGAAATATAATATGGGGGCAGCGGGGTACACATGATCCCGATGAATAGGTATCTGTACGTTTTCCCGGCATTGTATAGACGATGTATTAGCGATCCATTCAGTTGATTTTATTGCATCGGTTCCATTAAAATGTAATTTGAAAACAAAACTTCAAAACTTAAAAACCTTGTAAGTGATAACATCAACTAAACCACAAGTGTGTGCACTGTCTAGGAAATTTATGCCTCGAAGTCCAGATGAGTAGAACTTTGTATGATAGTCCCTTCATCTTCGACTACTTGAGATTTTACTGTATCTTTACAGTAGGCAAAAATATGCCATTTTTATGTGTTATTTATGTGTATATTAATGTCATCGTAATGCGTTCTTACTTTCAACTTTTTCAGCGCTGTTTGTTAGTTCATGTGTGCAAAATATGAACATCATATCGTGCGTGTCTGCCTGTCCTTTCATCTGTTCGTCAGTCTATCCATTAATTCATGTTTTCGTGTGTTTGTTTGTTTGTTTGTTTGTTTGTCCGAGTTAATAAAATCATATCTGGAAGTATGTTAATTTCATGGTATATGCAGTGTGTCCTGTCTGTAACCGGACGTGTGCACAGTCCGATTAAAAGACGAGTGGAAGGAAGGACACGTTGATACCCGTGTTCAACCAGATATATTGTGTATATAATCATGATATTCGTTCTTTCTTTCCTTTTTTGTTCGTTTGCTCTTATCGTTCGATAGTTATTGTTTTCTTTCTTCTTTCGGGCTTGTGTTTGTTCGTTCTTTCGACCGTTTGTTCGCTCATTAAAGATAGTTCGATTTTATGCAAAGAGAAAATTATCAAAATGATCATCTGATCGATAACATGATTATTTGCTGGATGGAAATCCCGTGTTTGATCGCGATCAAATCTAGTTAGGGATTTCCATTCAGGATGGAAATCCCTATTGTTATTGTTCTGTTTTTTCTTCTTATCATTAGGGATTTCCATTTAGGATGGAAATCCCTATTGTTATTGTTCTGTTTTTTCTTCTTATTAGGGATTTCCATTGAGGATGGAAATCCCTATTGTTATTGTTCTGTTTTTAGGGATTTCCATTGAGGATGGAAATCCCTATTGTTTTTGTTCTGTTTTTTTTCTTCTTATTATTATTATTACAAGCTAACCGATACTTACATAATATATAATTCATTTTTCGCAATTTTCAGTCATGTGGACATGACGTACATAGGAATTATTTTACATGATGAATAATTTGCGTGCCCCTGTGCCTTGGCCGAGATGACCAATATTACATCTCACGGTCCCGGAATAGCAGTTGATATGGGTTGTTTTTTTCTTGTACACACGTTCCTGCCACATATTCATAATTCTAAATATAAGTGTCGAAGACAGATATATCTGGATCAAATAATCAATGAAAAGTTACATAATACATATGTATAAGACCACAATCGAGTGCATTGTGGTTAGCGATAGGCCTATGATGTCTCCCTGCAGGCGGTATATGGAATTTTCAAATTATAATTTGCCTAGATAAAATAAATGATTTGTTTTAATGTCCAGGAGACAGGAGTCATCTCGTCTTTCCGTGTCAACACCAAAATAAAGCTAACAGGCCTATTCAAGGACACGTCCTTGGCCTAGCTACTGTAAGATACTGACCATGTATATATCCGATGTAAATCCTCAGATATATAATTATTCATACTGTAGTAATAGAGCCCTCGCCAGATATTGTGAATAGTTTGAATAGGCATGTTTGCATGATATATAACAAAAAAAAAAAAAAAAAAAAAAAAAAAAAAATTGCCGCCGGTGGTGAGAATCGAAAGATCAGAAGATCTGCACGTTAACACTAAACCAGATTTCTGCTTTTTTATATACAGTGATTTTTTTTTTATAAGAAGCAGATAACATTGTTGTATGATAGAGTATTTACTTATAGGAAAAATAAAAAATTGTAAATGTAATGTGCATGTAGCTGTTGTTTCAGCATGAAGAAAATTGAAAAAAGGATAATAACACATTGATCACAAATCACAAAGTTTTTAGTTGTTCTTTACTATACCTGGTATACGATAATCTTTGTTTGTTATTTTATTGATTTTTTCTGATATGCTCGAACGTCGTTGAAGACACCCCCTGAGAGTAATGAGTTAGATTTCGCCGAGACGAAGCACACGCTGATCATATTACGTTGATACGGAGAAAACGACAGTTTTTATTTTATACCATGGAATATCAAAGTTATATTATGCATTGAGAAATTGTACAATACAATCTTTTTTAGATTATATCTTTCTACTGCGTATGCATCGTAAAATTCTACTAAGTTGCATGAAAAATCACGATAACTGCAGGTACAGGTAGGCCTAGTATATACAATGCACAGTCGATGTCGGGAACAGATCCGATTTGATGCATTCAACTCAAATATAAAAAAAATGAATGCTATGGCCGAAACCTTTTGGACTCAGACATAGCCAAAGATCGCTTTTTCAATTAATAAGAAAAAATAAACACGATAAAATCACGATTGCTGCTCGCAACCCAGTGGTACCGCGGTTTCATCGGTTTTCGACGGCGAAAGACCAAAATAGATTTTTACATACAATGTCAAAAATATTCAATTCAACTCATTACTTATATGTGTCAAAAGCATGTTAATGATGTTTTTGTGCAATATTTCATGAAATTCATCTACTAAACGAAGCCTTGTATCCACAAACGCTGTAAGATTTACATTGTAGCCTACGTAGGCCTACTGTTTCTTTTTGTCAAAGTGACGTTTAAATAATGAAATGTTCCAAGATAAAGTAACACTATTATTTTAAACTATATTAAGCTGTATATGAGTGCAAATTGCCACCATAATACCGCAAATGAGTGCTTATTCATTCCTTCAAAACGTCAGCTTGCAAGGTCGAATCACCCGGGCTCATATAGAGGACTAAAAAGTGACGTCATTGGAATGTTCGGGATCAAATCGTCAAATTTAGAAATGGTAATCAGAATAAAGAAATTAATCATTTAATTATTACTCACATCGCAATATTTTCATATCGCAACTGTTACAGGAAATTCTTATTACCTGGTATCGAGTTCTATGCCTGATTAATCTCGATATTTAGTGCTGAAAATATCTGGTTTATTGATATTATTCCGCTACTTTTGTTGAGTTTGAATTCGCAAATTCGAAGGGCGTCAGAACGCTTGTTTTCAACCGGAATCAACACCGTAGTGATAAAGACCTTCCAAGTGAATTTTTGCATCGACATAAAAAGTTGATTTTCTCAAAAACTAAGAAAAATAAAATACATTAATTTTGCTGGAACACTAAAAAAATCATTCTGATTTCGGAACAGTTGGAATCATGAA
>SAYR01000994.1:5949-20913 GCA_004382745.1 Argopecten irradians irradians | reverse complement strand
TATTTCTTCTTCTTTCGGGCTTGTGTTGTTCGTTCTTTCGACCGTTTGTTCGCTTCATTAAAGATAGTTCGATTTTATGCAAAGAGAAAATTATCAAAATGATCATCTGATCGATTAACATGATTATTTGCTGGATGGAAATCCCTGTGTTGATCGCGATCAATCTAGTTAGGATTCCATTCAGGATTGAAATCCCATGTTAGTTTTTTTTCTTCTATCATTAGGGATTCCTTTTTAGGATGGAAAATCCCTATTTGTTATTGTTCTTTTTTCTTCTATTAGGGATTTCCATGAGGATGGAAATCCCCATTTGTTATTGTTCTGTTTTTGGGATTCCATTGAATGAAATCCTATGTTATTGTTCGTTTTGGGATTCCATGAGATGGAAACCCTATTGTTTTGTTCTGTTTTTTCTTTTATTTATTATTACAAGCTAACCGATACTTACATATATATTTAATCATTTTTCGCAATTTCAGTCATGTGGAACATGACGTACATAGGATTATTTTACATGATAATAATTTGCGTGCCCTGTGCCTTGGGCCAGATGACCAATATTACATCTCACCGGTCCGGATAGCAGTTGATATGGGTTGTTTTTTTCTTGTACACACGTTCCTGCCACATATTCATAATTCTAAATATAAGTGTCGAATACAGATATATCTGGATCAAATAATCAATGAAAAGTTACATAATACAATGTAAAGACCACAATCGAGTGCATTGTGGTTAGCGATAGGCCTATGATGTCCCCTGCAGCGGTATATGGAATTTTTCAAATTATAATTTGCCTAGATAAATAAATGATTGTTTTAATGTCCAGGAGACAGGAGTCATCTGCTCTTTCCGTGTCAACACCAAATAAAGCTAACAGGCCTATTCAAGGACACGTCCTTGGCCTAGCTACTGTAAGATACTGACCATGTATATATCCGATGTAAATCCTCAGATATATAATTATTCATTCTGTATAATAGAGCCCTCGCCAGTATTGTGAATAGTTTGAATAGGCATGTTTGCATGATATATAACAAAAAAAAAAAAAAAACGAAAAAAAAAAATTGCCGCCGGTGGTGAGAATCGAAGATCAGAAGATCTGCACGTTAACACTAAACCAGATTTCTGCTTTTAATATACAGTGATTTTTATAAGAAGCATAGATAACATTGTTGTATGATAGAGTATTATTATAGGAAAAAATATTGTAAATGTAATGTGCATGTAGCTGTTGTTTCAGCTAAGAAAGTAGAAAAAAAGGTAATACACATTTTCAACAAACACAAAGTTTTTAGTTGTCCTTACTATCTTGTATACGATAATTCTTGTTTGTATTTTATGATTTTCTATATGCCGAACGTCCGTTAAAGAACCCCTGAGAGTAATGAGTTAGATTCGCCGAGACCGAAGCACACGCTGATCATATTTACGTTTGATTACGGAGAAAACGACAGTTTTATGATTTTATACCATGGAATATCAAAATATATTATGCATTGAGAAGACAATACAATCTTTTTTAGAATAACTCTACTGCGTATGCACGTAAAATTCACTAAGTTGCATGAAAAACACGATAACTAAACAAGAGGCTAGTAAATACCATGCACAGTCGATGTCAAAACAAGATCCGATTTGATGCATTTTTAACTCAAATATAAAAAAAATGAATGCTATGGGCCGAAACCTTTTGGACTCAGACATAGCCAAAGATCGCTTTTTCAATTTAATAAGAAAAAATAAACACGATAAAATCACGATTGCTGCTCGCAACCCAGTGGTACCGCGGTTTCATCGGTTTTCGACGGCGAAAGACCAAAATAGATTTTTTACATACAATGTCAAAAAATATTCAATTCAACTCATTACTTATATGTGTCAGAAGCATGTTAATGATGTTTTTGTGCAATATTTCATGAAATTCATCTACTAAACGAAGCCTTTGTATCCAACAAACGCTGTAAGATTTACATTGTAAGCCTACGTAGGGCCTACTGTTTCCTTTTTGTCAAAAGTGACGTTTAAAATAATGAAATGTTCCAGATAAAGTAACACTATTATTTTAAACTATATTAAGCTGTTATATGAGTGCAAATTGCCACCATAATACCGCAAATGAGTGCTATTCATTCCTCAAAACGTCAGCTTGCAAGGGTCGAATCACCCGGGCTCATAGAGGACTAAAAAAGTGACGTCATTGGATGTTCGGGATCAAATCGTCAAATTTAAAATGGTAATCAGAATAAGAAATTAATCACTTATTTACTCACATCGCAATATTTTCATATCGCAACTGTTACAGGAAATTCTTTATTACCTGGTATCGAGTTCCTATGCCTGATTAATCTCGATATTTTAGTGCGAAAATATCTGGTTTATTGAATATTATTCCGCTTACTTTTGTTTGAGTTTGAATTCGCAAAATTCGAAGGCGTCAGTAACGCTTGTTTTCAACCGGAATCAACACCGTAGTGATAAAGACCTTCCAAGTGAATTTTTGCATCGACATAAAAAGTTGATTTTCTCAAAAACTTAAGAAAAATAAAAACATAATTTTTTGCTGGAACACTAAAAAAATCATTCTGATTTCGGAACAGTTGGAATCATGAAAGATACCTCTAACAGTATTATTTATTATTATTATTATATATTATGTTAAAGTACTTCATCTAAGCATACCGCTCTTATCATCTATCATTATAATTGCTTCTTATGGTTAAATATGTGTTTCGTTTAAATATCACATACAGTGTATATAACAATAAGGACATAAAAAGCTTTAACCGATTTTATAACATATATTAATATTATATAATTCACTCTTTTCACAAAAATTATACGCGGCAGCCACTTGAAACGATCATTGATATATACACGTGCATAATCAATAAGGTCTCAATACTTTTAAATGACATACCGTATCAAATTAACTAGTAAACTGTTTCTGTTCAATACATTGGCGTGCCCTGTTTTTGGCTGAAAGGTGATGAAGGCAATTACGGGCAATTTTCTACCTCGAATTTATGATTGAGACTTGCTTGTTTACTTTCAGAGGGGAGGTTAGACAGTCATTCTTTTCCTTCGACCAATTAAAACTTGTCATAGTAGATAATGACCTAGGATATAATAGCATGAAGTACATTATAATGCATCTATAGCATGCCCAAGCCTCTTGCAGGCGATGTATCAACGAAATTTCAATTAATTGTCTAGTTAATATTTACGATTCGCTAAGAAACTGCTTTTGTATATGATGATCAAATTGCAATATTTAAACGGGTTGTACATCTTATTTACTATGGAATATATTACGAGCTGGATCGTTTTCCGAGATGGTGATGTGAGCACGTTTGCGCGGTTACCTGTTTCCCTGACGATCGACTCCAATAACTCTGTATTGTAAAAGTGAACGGTCATTGAGACTGTTCTTATCGACAGTGAATCAACGAGCAAAATGCTGATTTACACGATCATAACGACCTTCTTTATGACAATAGAAATTAACCAAGGGTATTTTTATACCGGGAAGAACGAGACCGATGAGTGAGACGTTTGGAGGACTGACCTTCATTCCTTTAAATGCGTACTAATGGTCGTACAGTAGTTGTCACGAAGAAATAACAATTACTGCATGTTATTCCTATTGCAACTATTACTGGAAAATTCTTATTATCCGATATCGGGTTTTGTGCTCGACTAATGCGATATTAGAGCTGAAAATGCATTGGTTTTTATATTAATATTCCGCTCCTTTTTATTGATTTTTAAATTCGTAAAATGAACTTAAACCCGCGAAGGGCGTTCAGACGCTTGTTTTCAAACGTGAATAAACACCGTACGTGATAAATGACCTTCCGCAGTGAAAATTTGCATCAGGGAAATTGGGAACACAAAAAGACAGATTTTACTCCAAAAGTTAAGTTAAGTTTACAAACATAACTTTATTTTGCATGGAACACTTAAAAAAATCGTTCTGATTTCAGAACAATTGGAATTATGAGATTATCTCTTACAGTATTTTATTTATTATTATTATATAATATGTAAGTTAACAAGCTAACCGATACTTACATTATATATTATGGTTTGGCTTCTTAGGTAAAAAAATGTGTTTTCGTTTTAAATATCACATACAGTGTATATAACAATAATGGACAATAAAAAAGCAACCGAATTTTATAACATGTATATAATATATATAACTCATTTTTCACAAAAAATTAATTACGGGCATCCAACTTTGAAACATCATGATATACACGTGCATATAAAAGGTCTCCAATACTTTCAAATGACATACGTACTCAAATTATTGGTTAAACGTTATCTGTCATTTAATTTGCCGTTGCCCCTGTGTTTTGGCTGAGGTGATCAAGATTGAATTTTACGCGTTCTCGGATAGCAGTGAGACTGCTTGCTTTTACACAGTTCAAAGAAATTTTAAACTGTCGAAAACAGATATAATCTAGAAATTTAATATCCCAAGGAAAAGTTACATAAATTAATAGACCACGATCGAGAGCACTCGTGCGGTACGATTATTGCCAAGCGTTCGCTCTACTTGCAGGCGAATGTACGCCGGACTCGCAAATTACTTTAGTCTAGCATGAAATAAAATGATTATTTCTAATTACTGTTTATGCTAAATAAATGAATGTACTTGCAATATTTCAACGTTGGAACATTTATTTTGCTATAATTAATACGCTTGCTGCTATCGTTAGTGCGATGAGATGAGATGAGATAGATGAGGAGTTTTTCAGAGTCATCTCGTTTCCCTGTCGACACCAAAATAAAACTTGTATTGTAAGATAGCGATCCGGGTATTCTGTTATCCTGCAACTTTTTCATTTACATACAGAATAAAATGGTAATCAAAACGAAAGCAAAATTGCCTGTTATTTACACCAGAATGTTCCATTCCGGTGATTGATGACGTCACTGTTTGGCGGATGACTGCCGTTCCATTCATTCCTACTAAAAGTGACGTCATTGGAATGTTCGGGAATTCAAACGTCAATTTTTAGAAATCGAATGTCAGAACGAAAGTAATCAAACATATTACTTAACATCGCAATATTTTCCTATCGCAACTGTTACAGGAAATTCTTATTACCTGATGATTGAGTTCTGATGCCTGACTAATCTCCCGATATTAGAGCTGGAAAATACATTGTTTCTTGATATTATTCCTGCTCCTTTTGTTGAGTTTAAATTCGCAAAATGAATTAACGAAGGCGTCAGAAAACGCTTGTTTTTCAACCGGAATCAACACCGTAGTGATAAAGACCTTCCAAGTTTGATTTGCATCGACATAAAAAGATGCATTTTCTCAAAAACTAAGAAAAATAAAATACATTAATTTTGCTGGGAACACTAAAAATCATTCTGATTTCAGAACAATTGGAATTATGAAGATACCTCTTACAGTATTTTTATTATTATTATATATTATGTAAGAATTATTACAAGCTAACCGATACTTACATTATAAATATAATTGGCTTCTTAGGTAAAATATGTGGTTTTCGTTTAAAAATCACATTACAGTGTATATAACAATTAATGACAATAAAAAAGCTAACCGAATTTTATAACATATATATAATATATATAATTCATTTTTCACAAAAAAATTATACGGGGCAGCCACTTGAACATCATGATATATACACGTGCATATCAAAAGGTCTCCAATACTTTTAAATGACATACATATCAAATTACTAGTAAACGTTTCTGTCATAATTTGCGTGCCCCTGTGTTTGCTGAGGTGATCAAGATTGCATTTACGCCTCCGGAAAGGCAGTTGAGACTGCTTGTTTTACACATGTTCATAGAAATTTAACTGTCGAAAAACAGATATATCTAGATTTAATATCCCATGAAAAGTTAATAAATATAAGACCACGATCGAGAGCATCGTGACTAGCTAATAGGCCAAGGTCGTCTCCTTTGCAGGCGATGTACTGAGATTCGCAAATTATTTAGTCTAGATGAAAATAAAAATGATTATTCTAATAACTGGTTTATGTAAATAATGAATGTACTTGCAATATTTCCAACGTGGACATTTTTATTTGCTATAATTAATATCGATGCTGCTATCGTTTTTTGCGATGAGATGAGATGAGGAGGTTTTGCAGAGTTATCTCTGTTTTCCCTGTCGACACCAAAATAAAACTTGTATTGTAGATAGTTACCAGGCATATTCTGTTATCCTGTAAATTTTTTCATATACATACAAAAGATGGTATTCAAAACGAAAGCAAATTGTCTGTTATTTACACGATTTCACTTAAAGCGGAACGCTTCTTTGATGATCAGAAAAGTGCATTCACTAAACCGAATGAGTGTGTACTCCTTTTTACTACCGTGGGAAATATGTAAGCGACGTCATTCCGTGATTGTGACGTCACTGTTTGGCGGGACTGACTGCCGTTTTCATTATCACCCTACTAAAAATGACGTCACTGGAATGTTGGGGATCAAGTCATCAAATTTAGAAATTGAATCAAACGAAAGAAATTGAACATTTTTTACTGACATCGTAATATTTTCCTATTGCAACTATTACAGGAAAATTCTTATTATCCGATATCGGGTTTTGTGCCCGACTAATGTCGATATAGTGCTGAAAATGCATTATTTCTTGATATTATTCCGCTCCTTTTTGTTGACTTTAAATTCGTAAAATGAACTTAACCCGCGAAGGGCGTCAAGAACGCTTGTTTTCAACTGAATAAAACCACCGTGGTGATAAAGACCTTTCCAAAGTGAAAATCTTCATTCAGGGAAATAGGGACACAAAAAAGTCGATTTTTTCCAAAAGTAAGTAAGTTACACTACTTTAATTTTGCTGGAACACTTAAAAAATCGTTCTGATTCAGAACAATTGGAATTATGAAGAAACCTCTTACAGTATTTTTATTATTATTATTATATATAATGATAAGTCTAACAAAGCTAACAATACTTAAATTTATCATATATCAATACTGGCTCTCTTAGAGTTATAATATGTATCGAATTTTCGTTTTTAAAATCACATACAGTGATATAACCAACAATATAGTGAACAATAAAAAAACGCTAAACCGAATTTTAATAAATATTATGATCAATTCCATTTTTAACAAAAAAAACAAATACGGGAGACGAGCCAACTTGAAAACAGCGTCATCGATATAAGCAACGTGCATATCAAAAAGTGACCCAATACTTCTTAAACAACATACGTATCAAATTCACTAGTAAACGTTTCTGTCATAATTTGCGTGCCTCTGTGTTTTGGCTGAGGTGACCAAGATGTAATTTTGACGTTCTCACGGAATAACAGTTGAGACTGCTTGTTTTACACATGTTGCACATTGGAAAAATGTTAACGTTCTTAAAAACAGAATATATCTTAGATTTAATATCCACCGAAAGTTACACACATATGTAATTATAGGACCACCGACGAAGAGCCATCGTGGGTAAGCGATAGGCCAAGGACGTCTTCCTTTGCAGGCGTTGCATGGATTTGTAAATATTTAAGTCTAGATGAAATAAATGATTAATAAATTGTACTTGCAATATTTCCAACGTTGGACATTTTTATTTTGCTATAATCAATATCGATGATGCTATCGTTTGTGCGATGAGAATGAGAATGAGAGAGATTTTGCCGAGTCATACTCGAGTTTTCCTTGTCGACACCAAAATAAAACTTGTATTGTAAGATAGTTACCGTGTATTCTGTTTATCCTGACTAACTTTTTCATTATACATACAGAAGATGGTATTTAAAAACGAGCCAAATTGCCCACCTGCTTATTTACACGATTTCATCAAAGCGAAAGCTTCTTGATGATCAAAGAAAAGATGCATTCACTAAACCGAATGAGTTGTGATACTCCTTTTTACTACCGTGGGAAATATTAGCGACGTATTCCGGCTGATTGTGACGTCACTTGGTTGGCGGGACTGGACTGGCGTTTCTTCACTCCTACTAAAAGTACGTCACTGAATTTCGGGATAAGTCATCAAATTAGAAATTAGGATCAAACGAAAGAAATCAACATTTATTTACTGACATCGTAAATTTTCTTATTTAACCTATTACATGTAAATTCTTATTATCCG
Source organism: Argopecten irradians irradians (assembly GCA_004382745.1). NCBI lineage: Eukaryota > Metazoa > Mollusca > Bivalvia > Pectinida > Pectinidae > Argopecten > Argopecten irradians. The sequence continues at coordinate 12,783 of SAYR01000994.1, read as the reverse complement.
GTACTCGAGTTCTGTGTCCGACTAATGTCGATATTAGTCTGCTGAGAATGAATTGTTTCTTGATATTGTCCGCTTCGTTTGTTGACTTTTAATTCGTTAAGAGAACTTAAACCCGCGAGGGCGTCAGAACGCTTGTTTCAATTTCAAACTATAAAACACCGTTGTGATAAAGACCTTTCCAATGAAAGTAATATCTTCATCAGGAAATATTAGGACACCAAAAGTCGATTTTCTCAAAAGTAGTAAGTTACACTACATTAATTTTGCTGGAACACTTAAAAAAATCGTTCTTGATTTCAGAACATTTGGAATTATGAGAAATCTGTTACAGTATTTTTATTATTCATTATTATATATAATGAAGTTAATATTTCCACAAACCATCTTAAACACTTTTTTCTCACAACGGAAACAAGGTACGACGCTCAAATTTGACACGTTATGAATGTACATGAAGTGCTTGAAACGTACGTCGATTTTGTACGATAAGGTTCCAAGGTCAAGGTCATAGACGTAAAAACAACTTTTTTTTGAATTGAACGAACTTTAAACGCTCATAACTTCATAACTGTAAGCTGTATATCGTTCATGTTTAGTTATTCAGATAGATCTTGACATTGCGCGTGCTTTTCCCATGCCATGTTATCAGAGATTATGTCAAGGTCAAGAGTTCGCTACGGGGTCAAACAAAGGTCAAAAACGAAATTTGTCACAGAAAAGTTTTGAAAGTTGGATATGAAAGGGCATGCCCTCAGAAATATATAATGACAAGTTTTAAGGTCATGTGATCCAAAATGGCGGAGATATAGGCCTTTGAAAAAAGGCTATTTTGGCGTTTTCCCGCCAAAAATGTTTAAGGTTTCAGCGCCTTTAATACTTAACATACATGCTTGAATTTTTGTATAGACATAGCACGGAGGAATGTCTACAGAACTTATGCTTTTTTATTGACCTTGACATTCATTCAAGGTCACAGGGGTCAAAAAGCTTTAAATCTTTAAACGACTTCTTCTTTATAAATAAGAGGCGTAGAGCGCTGAAATTTGGACACGTTATGTTCGTACATGAGTGCTTGAAAAGTACGTTCGATTTTGTACGACTACGTTCAAGGTCAAGGTCACAGACGTAAAAAAATTATTTCGAACGAACTTTAAACGCTCCTAATTTCATAACCGTACGCTACACAACATGTATTTTTCGTTCTCCAGGTAGATCACGACAATTCACGTTTTTTTCTCATTACATGTTATCAGAAATTATGTCAAGGTCACGAGTTCGCTAGGAGGTCAAATGAGGTCAAATAAAGGTCAAAAATGAACTTTAACATAGAAATGTTTTGAAGAGCGCATATGAAAGAGCATGCTCTCAGGCACATAAAATGACCAATTTCAAGGTTATGTGATTCAAAATGGCGGAGATATAGGGCATCAAAAATAGAAATTTTAGTTTATATTTCTCCTTGCGCGAGACGTTTCAGCGCCTTTAAACCGGTATGTACAGTCTTGGTCTCTCGTACGTGTGTTGTATACACTTTTGTTTTGAAAACTTATGAATTTCAAGGGTTATATAGAAAAATGGCGGAAATAAAGCTCTGTGAATATGGCGATTTGTTTCATTTTCTTATTTTTTCCGTAATTTGTGAGCTTTTAGGGCCTTTGTCATTTAATTTGGGGTGTTGATTTTTCGTAAATGTAGACTTTGGCATATTATCTGTACAGGCTTGTAATTTCAAAGTCATCAATTTAAAATGGTGGAAAAATAGCTCTCCGAATATTGCATTTCGTTCATTTTTTTAACGTAAATTTTACCGTAATTCATGAAAATTCAAAGAGAAATGTTTTGAATAGGTTGTGAAAGAGCATGCTCTCAGACACATAAAATGACCAATTTCAAGGTCATCAGATTCAAAATGGCGGAGATATAGGACATCAAAAATCGAAATTTTAGTTAATATTTGTCCCTGCGCGAAACGTTTCAGCGCCTTTAAACCTGTATGTACAATGTTGATTTTTCATACCTATGTTGTATTAACTTTTGTCTTCAAAAGTTATGGATTTTAAAGGGGTTTATAGAAAAATGGCGGAAATATAGCTCTTCAAATATGTCAATTTGTTCCATTTCCTTATTTTTTTCCGTAATTTGTTGAGATCGTAGAGCCTTTATCATTTAATTTAGGGTGTTTATTTTATGTGAATGTAGACATTGGCATATTGCCTGTTCAGGGTTATAATTTCAAAATCACAAATTAGAAAATGGCCGAAATATAGCCTTATGAATATGGCGTTTCGTTTACTTTTTTAACGTAAATTTTACGGTACTTGTAAAATTTTCTAGAGAAAGGTTTTGAATCGAATGTGAAAGGGCACGCTCTCAGACATATTTTGACCAATTTCAATGTCATATGATGCAAAATGACGGAGGTATAGGACATCAATTGTCCTTTCAGCGATTTTATTTTGTGCGTTGAATGATGTGTATTACATGATGTGACCAAAGGGAGATAATCCTCTAATACTAAAACTCTAATGGTACGAGTTATTCCGCATTGGCCCAAGATCTTCATAAGAAAAGGGGAATCTTTGCACTTTAAAAAACCTGAAATTCTAATGTTTTTACCTATTCATTGTCAAAATTGATATTTTGAACCTTAATCTCAATCTGAATTTCCAATTTCATATCATGGTTATCAAGGAATAATTACCTGTCTGAAAACATTTTTAATTTTGAAATTCAGAATTAGCCAGCCAATCAGCGGCCGGGTTAAAATTATGTACTGGGCTCAATCTTCGTTACACACGGGCCGTTTCGAAGGTCTTTTTTTATTTAGTTTTGAATACTTTTCGGGATGTTTTAAGTTCTACATGTACATGTATATATAACAATGTACACGTGTTTGCGTAAATACACACCACATACATGGGAGGCCGTCCTTACGTGACCCTAGCTGTTAATAGGACGTACATTTGAACAAACAAACAACAAAAGTAATGCACAAACCCAATAACTGACAGGTTTAAATACCTTTTATGTGTGTGGCAGAGCTGTCACCTGTGACACCGGATGTTCAAACACAACCGGTTCAATTTGAGAAACTACCTGGCCGTTTTGAGATCACAGAACCTATAGAGGACCGTGTTAACGTTTGCTACTATTCAGGTTAAATGAAGTTATCAAAATTCTTTACAAATTTTACATCTACATGTATTGCTCGACCCACACATTAACCATTAACTGATGTACCTTGAGTATATCCAATCAGCAGGCTCCTATATATTCACCTCTCTGTAATAGGAGCGGGACGGGCCCAGTTTGTTAATAACTACAAACTACACCCGGCTCACTACCTGTGTGTTTCAACCCAGGTTCGTAGGGTTTTGCTTGATTTTTGCCGGTGAAGGAAAACGAGACAAATACTTTTAACACGTAACAATATTTATTTATAATGACATATTACACGATGTTTTACACAAGACGTAGGGCCCAACAACGACGAGACTAACACATATATTTACAATATATCCCTCGTCAACCCCTCCATGCCCCACTTACAACCCTACCACCCTATACCTATAAACATGCCCCCTTCCTGCTTCCTATTACCCACCTCTATTTAAAACCTATTAGGTTCAGGAACTCAATCCTTCAGTACACCGCAATGAAATGGATAGAACACCCATATATATACCGGACTATAACAATACATGCACGATCGACCATTACGAGGACGGACCACAACACAGGCGCTCGATACAATGACATATTGTGCACGATAGCTCTACGTGTACAAGATACACACACACTCTTACAGCTAGCACAGGACCACGACACCATATATATTCCCATAAAGCACAAACTATTTACAAGCCCTGCTACATCTCTATGAAATCTTCTGCCCAAAGGGGGATTCCCCTTAATCTGTTTTTCAGTAGGACCAGACTACTTTCGTAAGAAACGCTTTCTGATTAATATTGAGTGACATCGCCCGTTCGTTCAAGCAATCGTCCGTTCGCTAACATTACTTATATCATTACATAGGTGGAAATCCCGTGTTTTGATCGCGATCAAATCTAGTTATTATTAGGGATTTCCATTCCGGATGGAAATCCCTATTGTAATTGTTATGTTTTTTCTTATTATTAGGGATTTCCATTGAGGATGGAAATCCCTATTGTTATTGTTCTGTTTTTTCTTCTTCTTATTATTATTATTCTTATTATTTCCACGAAACCTTCTTAACACTTTTTCTCACGAACGGAACAAGGTACGACGCTCAAATTTGGACACGTTAGTTTTTGATTTTTAAGGGGTTACATAGAAATATAGCCCTTCAAATATGTCAATTTGTTCCATTTCCTTATTTTTTTCCGTTATTTGTGAGCTCGTATGGCCTTTATCATCTCATGCAGGGTGTTGATTTTATGTAAATGTAGACATTGATATATTGTCTGTACAGTGTTATAATTTCAAAATCAGGAATTTGAAAATGGTGGAAATACACCCTTCCGAATATGGCGTTTCGTTCACTTTTTTAACGTAAATTTTACCGTAATTTAAGAAATTTCCAAGAGAAAGGTTTTGAATCGAATGTGAAAGGGTACGCTCTCACACACATATATTGACCAATTTCAATGCTATATGATTCCAAATGGCGGAGGTATAGAACATCAATTATCCTTTCGGCGATTTTATTTAGTGCGTTGGGTGTTGTGTAGTTGAGATTACATGATGTGGCCTGTGGCCAAAGGGAGATAATCCATATCTAATACTAAAACTCTAATCGTACGAGTTATTCCGCATTGGTCCCAGATCTTCATATGAAAAGAAGAATTTTTGCACTTTAAAAAATACTGAAAACCTATTCATTATCAAAATTGATATTTTGAACCTAAATCTCAATCTGAATTTCAAAAATCACATCAAGGTACGGCGCTCAAATTTGGACACGTTATGTACGTTAATGAGTGCTTGAAACGTACGTTCGATTTTGTACGATAACGTTCAAGGTCAAGGTCACAGACGTAAAAAACGCTTTTTTTAAAACGAACTTTAAACGCTCATAACTTCATAACTGTACGCTGTACATCGTCCACTTTTAGTTATGCAGACAGATCCTGACATTTCGCGTGCTTTTCTCATGCCATGTTATCAGAGATTATGTCAAGGTCAAGTGTCGCTACGGGGTCAAGCAAAGGTCAAAAATGAAATTTGTCGCAGAAAAGTTTTGAAGAGCTCATATGAAAGAGCATATTCTCAGGCAAATAAAAAGACCAATTTCAAGGTCATATGTTTCAAAATGGCGGAGATATAGGACATCGAAAATCGAAACTTTAGTTTATATTTGTCCTTTCACGAGACGTTTCAGCGCCTTTAAACCTGTATGTACAGTGTTGATTTTTCATACGTATGTTGTATGAACTTTTGTCTTCAAAAGTTATTTATTTTTAAGGGGTTATATAGAAAAATGCCGGAAATACAGCTCTCTGAATATGGCGATTTGTTTCATTTTCTTATTTTTTTTCCGTAATATGTGAGCTTGTACGTGCGCAAGCAAAAAACTAAAAATGAGTCAACTGCCCGGTGTAGACTAGACCTATTTCACTGTATGTTTCCAAAAACATTTGAAACTTTAATTATATAGAATATTAACAGGGTGCAGGATTTCTAATTATTTACCGAAGTTACTGGGTTTCATTTAATTTGTAACATGTAATGCTACTGTAGTTTGTAAGTCTGAAGCTTAAACCGATCGAGCTATAGGTATATGTCATCTTTTCGCTAAAATACGTGTTTTTTCCATAATATCAGCATGTACACTAAGTAACAGAATGTAAAACAAATACGATATCTCTGCATTTCAATGACTATTTTCGGTAACATTATTACGGGGAAAAATCTTTACTTGGATTGTATATTCAGGACGTATATATCTACTTAATAAATCCTTAGATACTCCATTACAATTAAAATATGATCCGGTCAATTGAAACTAACCCAATATGTCACGAATCTAAATTTATTTTCCTACAACGTAGAGAATACCCACTAACAACGTACCCGTTACGGTACAGAGTGAGTCAGGTAACAATCTGGACCGTAAACTCAAGTAAGACACGTGTTATTTGCAGAGCTACATTTCTCCGGTCTAGCCCGTTGCCAGCTGGGTGTGACAGGTGAACACTAATTAAATTAACATAATATCGCCCCAGTCCTCGGTCATGGTCGCCGACGGGCTTTCTGAAAGGGGAGTTTATTACAAATCAAATTTTATACCGTTGACGAGGTCCATAAGTGCAAGTTAAATACATGTTCAAATATACAATTTATATTACAAAAGAGACTGGATAACATACATGTATACCATGGATATTAAATTTTCAGGCAAATGTCTTATCTTTTTCAAGCTTTTTCCACCTTTTCTTAAAAAAGCAAAAATAGATAAATCAAAGGATTTATAAGTGTGGTCTCTAAGTCCTTGGTGTTGTTCTTGTAAATTCCTATGGATAAATTTTACCAGAAATTTTGGGTAAGTTATTTAACATTGTTAACACTTAAATTTAACTTAAAAACCAACACACTTGGTCCTTCTGTATTACTATTTCTGAATAAACTTTTGGCGTAATTGACATTGTAAAGAAAGTGACATTCATCATCAAGTAAGTTCATTAAATCGGCAACAATATGCATAGGTTAATATAATATAAAATTATAGACAAATATTATCATTGAATGGTTCCTACAGTAATATCCATGTGTTTTTTACAGTAAATAACATGTAAATAACCTCTTGTCTAATGCCTCATTTAATTTCTATTCTGAATTTTGAAATGTGTACTG
>SAYR01000992.1:0-11801 GCA_004382745.1 Argopecten irradians irradians | reverse complement strand
CCAATCGCCATGACAATCATTTCAACACACGGTTAACAAAACCATTTTAAACAAAACACCACTGACCAATCATTTCAACACGTTAAAACAACATTTAAACAATCGCCACTGACAATCATTTCAATCATGTTTAACAACCAGTTAAAACCAATTCGTTCACTGACAACATCATTCAAACACATTAACAACCATTAAACAATCAGCCACTACAATCATTTCAACACATTAACAACCATTAAACAATCGCCACTGGGACAATCATTTCAACATGTTCAACAACCATATAAACAATCGTCACTGACAATCCATTCAAAACACATTTAGACAACCATTAAACAATCGCCAACTGACAATCATTTCAAACAGTAACAACCATTAAACAATCGCCACTGACAATCATTTAAACACAATTACAACCATAAACAATCATCACTGACAATCATTTAAACACGTTAACAACCATTAAACAAATCCCACTGACTCAATCATTTAAAACACATTAAACAACCATTAAACAATCTCCACTGACAATCATTTCAACACGTTAACAACCATTTAAACAATCGCCACTACAAATCATTTAAATACATTATACAACCATTAAACAATCATCACTGACAATCCATTTCAACACATTAACAACCATTAAACAATCTCGCACTGACAATCATTTTTCAACATGTTAACAACCATTAATACAATCGCCACTGACAATCATTTCAACATGTTAGCAAACCATAAACAATCGCCACTGAACATCATTTCAAACCGTTAACAACCATTAACAATTCACCACTGACAATATTTCAACACATTAAACAACCATTAAACAATCGCACTGACAATCATTTCAACACATTAACAACCATTAGAACAATCCCCCCTGACAATCATTTCAACACGTTAATAACCATAAACAATCGCCACTGACAATCATTTCAACACCGTAGCAACCAATTAAACCAATCGCCACTGAACAATCATTCCAACACATTAAACAACCATTTAAACGATCACCCACTGACTATCATTTCAACACGATTAACAACCATTAAACAATTTCAAACCACGTAACAACCAGTTAAACAATCACCACTGACCAATCATATTCAACACGTTAACAAACCATTTAAACAATCGCCATTTGACAATCATTTCAACATCATTAACAACCATTAACGATCACCATGACATCATTTCAACCACATTAACAACCATTAAAACAATTTCCAACACGTTAACAACCATTAAACAATCAACCACTGACAATCATTTTCAACCACAGTTAACAAACCCCATTAAAACCCCAAAATTTTCGGGCCACCTGGGGGGACCCAAAATCATTTTTTCAACAAACACATTTAAACAAACATTTAAACCAATCACCCACTGACATCTATTTCAATATTGTTAAACAACCATAAAACAATCGCCACTTTGACAATCATTTCAACATTGTTAAAAAACCATTAACAATCCCCCACTGACAATATTTCAAACGTTAAAAACCATGTAAACAATAATCACCACTGGACAACATTTCAACACATTAACAACCATTAAACAATAATCGCCCAACTGAACAATTCATTTCAAACACGTTGAACAACCAATTAACAATAATCGCCACTGACAATCATTTCAACACATTAACAACCATTAAACAACACCACTGACAATCATTTTCAACATCTTAACCAACCATTAAACAATTGCCACTGACAATCATTTCAACATGTTAACAACCATTAAACAATCATCACTGACAATCATTTCAACATGTTAACAACCATTAAACAATTATCGCCACTGACAATCATTTCAACACGTTAACAACCATTAAACAATCGCCACTGACAATCATTTCAACATGTTACCAACCATTAAACAATCCCCACTGACAATCATTTCAACACGTTAACAACCATTAAACAATCGCCACTGACAATCATTTCAACATGTTAACAACCATTAAACAATCGTCACTGACAATCATTCAAACACATTAACAACCATTAAACAATCGCCACTGACAATCATTTCAACACATTAACAACCATTAAACAATCGCCACTGACAATCATTTCAACATGTTAACAACCATTAAACAATTGCCACTGACAATCATTTAAACACATTAACAACCATTAAACAATCGCCACTGACAATCATTTCAACACGTTAACAACCATTAAACAATCGCCACTGACAATTCATTTAAAACACATTAACAACCATTAAACAATTCATCACTGACAATCATTTCAACACGTTAAACAACCATTAAACAATCGCCACTGACAATCATTTAAACACATTTAACAACCATTAAACAATCTCCACTGACAATCATTTCAACACGTTAACAACCATTAAACAATCGCCACTGACAATCATTTAAATACATTAACAACCATTAAACAATCATCACTGACAATCATTTCAACACATTAACAACCATTAAACAATCATCACTGACAATCATTTCAACACATTAACAACCATTAAACAATCGCCACTGACAATCATTTCAACATGTTAACAACCATTAAACAATCGCCACTGACAATCATTTCAACACATTAACAACCATTAAACAATAATCGCCACTGACAATCATTTCAACATGTTAACAACCATTAAACAATCGCCACTGACAATCATTTCAACACATTAACAACCATTAAACAATCATCACTGACAATCATTTCAACACATTAACAACCATTAAACAATCGCCACTGACAATCATTTCAACACATTAACAACCATTAAACAATCGCCACTGACAATCATTTCAACATGTTAACAACCATTAAACAATCGCCACTGACAATCATTTCAACACATTAACAACCATTAAACAATCATCACTGACAATCATTTCAACACATTAACAACCATTAAACAATCGCCACTGACAATCATTTCAACACATTAACAACCATTAAACAATCGCCACTGACAATCATTTCAACATGTTAACAACCATTAAACAATCGCCACTGACAATCATTTCAACACATTAACAACCATTAAACAATAATCGCCACTGACAATCATTTCAACATGTTAACAACCATTAAACAATCGCCACTGACAATCATTTCAACACATTAACAACCATTAAACAATCGCCACTGACAATCATTTCAACACTATTTGTGAAAGAGTTTTGATTCTATTTTTTTGTTGTTGTTGTTCAAATTCAAAAACATCATCATTGTTTTGATCAGTGGTGAAAATTGTACAGGGTCCCCAAACCTGAGGCCAGAGTTGATGAACAAGTTACAATAGATCTGAAGGAGATACAGGATGATAACCCACCCCAGAAGGGAGACAACCACTGCTTCCTAGTTGTAAGTATCTAAAAACTATGTAACCCTCCGTAACTATATAAACCCTTCCACAGAAGGGAGACAACCACTGCTCCTAGTTGTAAGTATCTAAAACTATGTAACCCTCTTAAACTATATAACCCTTCCACAGAAGGGGAGACAACCGCTGATCCTTACTATAACTATCTTAAAATAATATAACTTAGAAAAAAAACTATATAACTCTACTATATGACCCTCCTACAGAAGGGGAGACAACTGTCGCTCCTAACAAAAAGTATCTAAAACTTCATAACCCCAATTTAAATAGATAACCCTCTAAAACTAGATAAACCCATCCACAGAAGGGGAGACAACCACTGTTTCTAACTGTAAGTATCTAAAACTAGATAACCCTCTAAAACTAGATAACCCACCCAAAGAAGGGGGACAACCGCTGTTCTAACTGTAAGTATCTAAAACTAGATAACCCTCTAAAAACTAGATAACCCACCCAAAGAAGGGAGACAACCGCTGTTTCTAACTGTAAGTATCTAAAACTAGATAACCCTCTAAAACTAGATAAACCCACCAAAGAAGGAGACAACCACTGCTCCTAACTCTAAGTATCTAAATAAAAACTATATAACCCACTAAAACTAGATGAAATCTATGGTCGTATAGATGCTAGAGCTTAGCAAACAATCATTTTATAATACACCAACTCGCATTATTGAATGAATGTCTGCAAAAATCTGGCATCTAAGAAAAGAGATTCCAAAGGAAGATTGTTTTAATGCAAACTGTTACATTATAAATTAGTGGAGGTCTCTATGTGAAAATTGTTCAATTATAGATAGCCAGCAAAGCAGGTTTCTCAACCATAATATCCACAAAATGTAACGGCCATTTTGACGCGAATCAGTTGATGTTACTAATCATAATTGACATCATAATCATTTATAACTACTTCTAATTCTATGTATCTAAAACACCCATGGGCTGCTTGGTAAGCTGTTCTGGACTGTTCTAAAGTGATCCACACAGTTTAAAGTGAAACAGTGGGCAAGGATGGCTAAAGTAGGTAAAAATGGTTGGAATGTATGTATCCAGTATTATTTCTTATGAAATAGAAAAAATGAAATCTCTCGTCAAAATCTGTCTGCGTACGCAGAAATTAATTTAAAGTAAAGGAATCCTAAAACGTCCTCCCGGCTGACTATGTCCGTGGTTACATTTCCACGCAGCCTCGCTTTCAATGCTTTCAACTTTTCTTTATTTCAATGGTCAGAACTTGGAAACTAAGCCGAACTTGACCTTCGTATTAATATGTGAGAACTTTTGGAAGGCTAATGAAAGCATTTAGACTGGTTTTCTTTGCCCGACTATTCACTTTAATGTCACGAATACAAATGTTGGTACAGAAAGTCTGTCAGAATGGCTGATCATCCGAGCAATGTCAGAATCTGATCGATGAAAAATCATTAATAGTCGAACTAGCGGCTTTTAAAAAGGGGATCTCACAGCATAATTGATCAAGAATCATAATTTACCTCCAAAATGACTACTTTACTAGAAAGATTAGTTAACTAGAAAGATTAGAGATATATGTATACTTTATACTACACTATATATAATACAAAATATCTCTAGCAAACTGTCATCTTGTTTTAGTTTCCTACTCCTGCCTGTGGTGTAAAATCGACTTCAGCAAGAAGATCGACCTGCTACAACATTTCATGAATCTACACCAGGACATGCTAATGGTGCCAGGAGAACAAGAGGCTGTAGGTCAAGGACCAGAGGTCATGAGTCAAGGTTATGATGGCACGGGTAAAGTTCACACTGATCAGATGTTTGACGGCCACGAACCCATGATCGACGTCAACGCTTTGGACTTGCGCACTGTGAAAACAGAGATGATCGAACAAACGCCCGATATGTCCCTGTCGTGTCAATCTCATCACAAACAGCCCAAAACGGTCAAAGAAGCACTGAGTCGCAAGAAAGGCGGCTCATCCGCAAGTAAGGAAGGAGTTACAAAAAGACAAAGAGTGAAAAAGAGGAAAGGAAAGACAGATAAAGAAGAAGGAAAGAAGAAAGTACGTAAAGGAGATAAAAGTCGAACGCCGTCAAAAGTAGATCCTGAATCTAACCAGAGTTCCATGTCGGCTACAAGTGATCCCAGGCCTAAGTATAGTCTGACAAGTCTGATCGAGGCATTACGAGATAGCATTGAACGTGACAAGAGTAAGAAGAGTGATGATATGTCCGGTGAGGGCGGGTCGTCAGACTCAGAAATGTCTGATGAGAGTACTTCCGTCCCTAACAATATCTGTTACGGTGACTTAAGTCCTGACTCCAGTTCTGGTGAAGAGGGTATGGCGGAGAGTGATTCCGAGGCTGTTGATGGAGACATTCAAGTGTCTGTGAAAACTTTCCAGGTAGATGGTAAAACAATGTACAAGTGCTCACTGTGTTCTAAGGTGTTCAGTAAAACATGCACCTTTGCACGTCATGCCATGGTGCATTCCCGTATGTATCCGTACCAATGTGGACTTTGTGATGAAAAGTGTAGTGACATGAGAGTCCTGCTCCGTCATCTGGACTGGCACGGCGAAAATGTTGACTGTCCGTGTAAAAAATGTGAACGACTTCACAAGTACGGAGACATCAAGACGATAGGCGAGAAGACATCTGGGACGAGTAAATTTGTTTGCGAGATCTGTCAGAGAAGTTTTGTCAGTGACGTGGCATGTAAAGCACATGTTAACATGCACAAACGAAGCGGCAGTCTGATCTGTGAAGTTTGTAATCTGGAGTTTCAGTGTAACAGGGCATTATCAAAACACAGGAAATCAGTTCATGGGATCCAGTTCTGTCCCTACTGTCTCGAAACGTGCACATTAGACATGGCCTCGCACATGAGCGAACACGATGGTGTGTTCATGTATCGATGTGGCCTCTGTGGCGATGGTTACAACAGCCGACCGTTGCTTCATGAACATTTGAAAATACATACTCACCTTGGGAAGGAATTCGGCCAGCAACTTGAGAATGAGATGAAATCTGTTGGGATCTTACAGAAGAAGGGATCAAGTGGAAACAAAGCTTCACCAGAACCTGTGAAGAAAGTGGAAACTCCGAAAGTGTTGAAAAAGGAACCGAAAAAAGAAAAAGAAGTGAAGAAATCTGGGAAAAAGAAAACTCCAAAAGCAAAGCAGACAAAGCCTAAAAAACAAACTGAAGTGACTGAAGGAACCAGTGAGGATGTAAGCGAGATGGAACAGACTCCTTCAACACCTGTCAAGGCAGAACCTACTAAAGTTTTACCAACTAGACAGAAAACTCGTAAATGTCGCTGGCATGACAACGATAGTGTTTGTGAGCGTTGTGACGTGATGTTTGTCAAGAAGATAGCATTTGGTCGCAAACCAAAACCTCGACAGGGCAAAGAATCTCCACGACCTCACGACTCGCACTCTAATAGTATCGAGTATGACGGTGACGATGAAAAAGATTCTCTCAAGAAGGATAACTCTGTAGAAGAGGCGAAGTCTGAACCCTCCACTCCCGATTTGGCTACTAAGGTGATTATATCCGAGTCCATGTTAAAGGCTATTATGGGTAATCAGAACGCCAGTATTGTGATGACGGGTTCTCCTCAAAAGGCCCCGTCGATCCTCCAGTCTCCATCACCACAGAAAGTCCTGGTGTCTCTCCCACAGAAGATAGCTTTATCTTCCCCTCAGAAGGCGACGGTGTCTTCGCCTCAGAGTGTTACTCCCGTTCTACAAGCAGCATCGTTACAAAAGGCCACGTCACTCTTACAGTCGTTTTCTCCACAGAAAGGGCCAATTTTACAAGCGGCTGGTACATCTCCTCGGGCCTCCCTGTTAAAGCTTGGCCAGGGTTCGTCTACTAAAACAGTATTGATAAAGACCTTGTCTGGAACCCCAATCCAGGCCTCGCTCGCTCAGTTAGAGATGAAACCCACTGACAGTGCAAACACTACCACAGCATTAAAGGCGACGTCAAGCGAATCGGATACAAAAACCACAACATGAGATAATTAACAAATTAAATTAATATGTAGTTATACTAATATAATTATACTTATAAGCCAATTAATTTAATTAGATAGTGGTTTAATAATGAACTTGACAGTGCATTTATTTAATGGTATATGTGTTAGAGTCATTTTAGAGTTATCTGCCCTTGCAAGCAGATAGTGATTGTTATCAATATTACACGATTGTAATACATGTATATATACTTTCTAGATAGAAATATTGTCATTCTATTAGAAAATCTTATTCACATCAACATACTTTGTAAGAATATGAGCAGAAAACAGATGCTCATTGAAAGGGAGGTAATTCTAGTTATAGCTTAATACAATTAATGTGAATAATTCATGTTCTCAAAGATTTTATAAGTGAGAAGGAGTTGTCACTGTGCCTTTACACTACTAAACACCACTCGAGACGTCTATGGACCGGGAATAAAAACCACTTTTTCAACAAATACTTGTCTTATCGAGGTCAAAAGAAACACCATTGTAAAGCTTATTAAATTTCAAGACGTTTAGTCGTTAGTTTAAGGACAAAAGATTTAGAAGAAATGTCTTGAATTTTCATTAAAAATATTACAGCTCATAATATGACAGCCCGTTTCACAAAGTAAGATGGTAAGTCTGCCACCTGTAAGCTACATCAAAGGTTGCGCCGATAGATATAAAAGGAAAATCTGTCCTCGCCCAACATCACGGTTAGTGCACAATAGCGCTTGCACCGTATTCGTCCATAACTCTGAGTGATAAGTCCTTCTCGCTTATTAATCCTTGATGTTATTAGTGATACCCGATAATGCTTGTGCAAGATTATTTTTCTATTCTTGATGGAATGATGTAAAAAGATGATATCCTGCGCCAACTTAATTTTAGCGAGAAGATTACAAAAAGTTACGTTCTATCACCACTGGAAATGGTTGTCCCACACAAACGTTATCGGGTATCGCATAAGATGGGAATTAGTTCCAGTAATGAGTTGAAAAACTTTAACAAACTACAAAGTCAAAAATGAATTCTTTTCCTCTCAACATTGTTTTGTAAGAAAAGGCTATAGTGAAAAACAGGTTCTCATTGTTGATTTAGATAGAGTTATTGATCATGAGCTATAAATACAGTTGATGAACTTAAAACAGATTATGAGGTTCATGAGATTTTAATGGGTAATTTCATGAAGTGTGAAGGATTAAATTCAGTGTCAGATTACCAGAATGATATATTTAAATGTTTCTCAGAGTTGATTGTGTCTACCGATTTTTAGATTGCTGTGGGATAATCTTGTTTCCAGATAAAAGTCTCAATGTATGGTGCTTACAGATTCTACACTTATTAATCATGGGTTTATGTCCTAATTGGTGTTTTTGAATTTATTTTTTCTACCTTGAGTTCTGCACAGGAGTTTGAAGTTCTGTCAATTATATATTGTATAAATATATTTAAAAATACCCCTATATACTATAGTGTTTAAATATAGTATAAAGAGGTATTATTTTATATATTTATACTAAATATTATTGACAGAACGTCCAACTCCTGTGAGTTCTGACATCTACATGTAGGTACTGACCATGCATAGATCTTGACCCATTTTTATCAACATTCCTTTACTTAAAGGAATTCTTTAACTTAAAATTCTCAATAGAACAGCATCACAGATGTTGTAGAAAGAAATCTTCAAAAGGTTTAAGGAACTTCTGTAATGCTTTTCTATAGAAGAAAAATAAGGTTAAAAATCCCTTAAAATTTAAGAATGTTGAATGAAACTCAAGAACCCTTGACTTCTGAATTTGCAAGAAAAAGGTTATTTGTGAAAAAATTGTCTCAAATCGGAGATTTAGTATTACATGTATATAATCTAAATCTTTGCTCAGATGAACATTTTCTCTCACATTTTCTCTGACAAGATTATGTCTGAACAATAAATACCACAAATCACCTAACTCTAGTGCCATTAAGACAAAATGAAATATTTGTCACATTGGTGCAGTAGTTTAGAATTATGTTTGTTTGTTGGAGTATTGTTCTGTATTGGCATTTAACAGAGTTATCGGTCCTTGCAGGAAGGTAACGTCTTACTTGTAGGAGAGAACATGATTAATTGCGCCCACAAAATAAGATGTCACAATGGCTGTAATATGCAAAGACGAAAATGTCTGATCATGTTGATATTTACATATTTTGAATAACAATATTGTCCTCAGAAGAGCGTTTCAAATTTTGACTTTCACTATAGATTCCCATTTTGATCAATTAGATTTACTTCCCTTTGTTTCACCCCATCACTGATGGTGAGCAAAAAAGGGAAGTAACTCTGAATGATCGGAATGCTTTATTCCTTATAGGAATAGGTGTGACATTATTTCATGTATATTATTTCTCTTGTTGGAGAATCAATATTTGTTTCTTTGTAAATAATTACAAAATGTTGACGGAGAATGTTTCAAGATATTTTGAGGTTATGTGTAAATATTTTTATATTCTGTGCATATTTTTTTTGTGTATAGTAATACTATGTACATAGTTTTAGTGCTCTGAAGTATCATATGCTATTGTCAAACTGTGTGTTGCCTTGATTTGAAGTTTTGTGTTTTTAAGAACTGTTGTGGTTTTTAGTGAGGGCATTAAGATTCCATTTTTGTGGCATTTAGACAATAAAAATCAGGAGTTTGTTAACTTTTATTTGTTTCTCGTATAATGTGTATAAAGATTTATTATTAAATACAGTAATAATTGTATCTAGAAATCTTGTACCCTTGTTTTGTCATTGTATTATATTTCTCTTGATCTAAATCCCTGCTGTCAAAGGTAGCATTGAATTAAACCTCATTTAAAGGTCCACTACCTTTCTGAAACAGCTTTTAATTTTTAAAATGTGAACGTAAAAAGAGATTGATAATATTGTAGAGTTGCAAATTATAAGCTTACCGTGAATACTACACTTATCATCACCTCTTAATTTAATTAAAATAAACATTAATTTTCATAACACACATCGTCTTATGTTTCCTGTCATCCTCCTAGCTAATTACTGTGGGTTAGTTGACTATCAATGCACCAGACGTCAAATCAGGGAAATGAATCTGCACTGTTTACATAGATTACGTAGAAAATCTTGCATTTGTTTGGTGCTGTTACCTTATCTTAGGCTATCAACACACATTTTCTTATTTTATTAGAGTTTCTAAGAAAATTCTTAATTTTGTTTTTGAAAGGTAGTGGGCCTTTAAGAAAATCATTTTTTTTTACAATTCTTTTTGTATGTGTGTGGGTGGGTGGGACGAGTTATGGTTCAAACCTATCTCACCTATTGGGGGGGTAAATTATCGAGGGATTAATAAGAATTAATAACTGGTATCTATAAATGTGTTATAGAATAGTACTTTATTCTACTAAATTAATCAAACATGTTTCTTTACATTTTCTACCAGTTTAAGATTAAACAACATAAACACATTTTAATGATTATTATCTAGTAGATATATGTACTGTATATTATGTATAGTTCTGTGTCCCTTAATGTCAAACCGCCTGTAAGTTTTAATAAATTAAATTTTGAATTATCCTCTGCAAAATAATTTTATGATCATGGATTTTTGAAATACTTTCTCTGGTGTATATGAAAATCATTAAACATAAATAAATCACCGGGGATGTGATTTTTTCTATTCATAGAATTTCCTCTGATTGCACAGTATTTTAGAAAAAACTGTAATGTTAGATGTGTTCTGAAACATCATAAAAATGATATTTATAAACATGAATGAAATAGTCCAGGGGTGAATGTGACATCAGTGATAATAACCCCTGGAGAATCAATGATGGATAAGGCTGAATTGGCAAGTTATTTGATAATTGAGTCTTTTTGCTTCCATGGTTGTATAAAATGAAATCATGCAATTAAACTTGTTAAATGACTTGATATGCCATCCGAGACACGACTTGGCATGTCAGATTAAGTTAGAACACTGGGTCATTATTTGATTCTTACAGGTTAATATAACAGCATATTGATCAAATCAAAAGTCCTGATTTTGTATAAAATTTTGGAATTTGTTTCATTTCACATCTACTACACTAATTACAAATTCGTCATTAATCAAAGATCAAGGGTGACCAGAGGTCACATTGTTATGACAAAGATTTTGGATATTATGATGTTGCAAGTTAAGTGTTAAATTGGTATTTAAAAATTAAGCACATGATTAATCTATCAAGATTACCTGGAAAAGTCAATGACAATAATAGATCATTAAAACATTAATCATATTTACCTGGTATAGAAAATGTATAAAACTCTAGTTTGCATAATGATATTATTATAACAGTTCATTTTTAGCTCACCTGGCCCAAAGGGCCGGTGAGCTTATGTCATGGCGCGTCGTCCGTCGTCCGTCCGTCGGTCAACATTTCCTTTA
>SAYR01000946.1:0-15902 GCA_004382745.1 Argopecten irradians irradians | reverse complement strand
CAATTTAATCATTTATTTATATCTCTGCCAAACCCAGATGAAAAAATTCTTTCCAAAATTACCTCTGTTTCTCTATGAATTGCTATGGGATAGTAAAATAGATAATGGGAAATAAGTAGTGATTTAATTATATGTATTTTGCCAATTGGAGTTAAAATTCTCCTATTCCATGATTTTATGAGAGATTTAAGTTTTATCAGTTTTTTGTCAAAATTTAACTTGGGTATCATATGCAGATTAACATGGAATTCAATTCCTAGTAGAGTGAACCTCTCTTGCCCCCACTGAAGATCTAGTTCTGGAAGAAATGTATCTGAGCTATATTTTTTGCTTCCGATCCATACCACTTGAGTTTTCGAAACATTCATTTTAAGTCCTGATATATTAGCAAAATGTCTTAATTCTTTTATCGATTCCCTAAGTGATTTCTCTGAACCATCTAGTGCCAGTGAGGTATCATCCGCGTATTGGGATAAGAGTATTGGACAGCCGTTAATATCAATTCCTTCATTATGTCGTAAATTAATCACCAAAATTTCTGCGCATAGAATAAAGATATAAGGAGCGATAGGGTCGCCTTGACGACAGCCTCTTTTAATTGAAAAAAAATGAAGATAAGTCCCCACCTTGATTAATAGTAGCACTAGCATTGTTGTGAAAGGTTTTTACCCAATTTATTATACTGTTCCCAAAGCCAAAAAAATGTAATACTTTTTCAATAAAAACTCAAGAGACCGAATCAAAAGCTTTTTCAAAATCAATCATTAAAAACAAACCTGGAATATCATTTTCTTCTGTATATTGCATGACATCATAGACAAGTCTGGTATTTTCGCCAATATAACGCCCTTTTAAAAACCCAGTCTGATCATTATCAATTATTTCATCCAAAACTGATTTAAGTCTACGAGCTATGGTACCTGATGCTGTTTTATAGACAACATTAAAAAGAGTTATTGGCCTCCAATTCTTTATGAAATGTCTGAATTTATCTCCCTTAGGGATACATGAGATGATACCTTGTCGTTGCGAGATAGATAAAATGCCAGAAAGATACCCAAAATTGATCGAGCGCACAACAAAATTACCTAAATATTTCCAAAAACATTTATAAAACTCTACTGTAAAGCCATCTATACCGGGACTTTTGTTATTTTTCATATTTTGCAAAGTTTTCCCAGCTTCTTCCAGTGTTATTAAGCCCTCAATATTTTTTTAATCAATATCACTAATTTTTTTAACATTAAATGGTTCTAAAATGCTATCTAAATTAATATCTTCTAGATTGCTATTAGAATCATACAGCTTTTTATAAAAATTGAAAACTTGTTGCAAAATTTCATCCTGGTTTGTTATTACTTTCCCATCATCTAGTTGTAACTTTAGTATAATTTTAGATGTGTAATTTCGATTTTCTAAATTGAAAAAAATAATTAGTAGGTTTTTCCCCTTCCTCAATCCATTTAGCTCGAGATCTAACAATACTCCCTTTAATTTTCTTTTCCCTTATCAATTGTAACTCTTTCTTTTTAAGTTCTAAATCAACTAAATTTGGTTCATCTTGATCCTCTAATGCCTGAATTGACTTCTTAAGATGATCTTCCCCAATATTCTGCTGTTTTTTCTTATACGTGGAGTATGAAATAGTTTTCCCCCTAATTTGCATGAGCAAGGTTTCAAGAAATAGCTTATCATCAATAGTAAACTGTATATCTGAATCTGAAATGCTAATTATGTTGGACTGATTATAGACTGGAAGACAGTACTGCAATTTTGTCTCAGAAATACATTTTTTTACAAGATCTAAATATTCAATGTCCTGAAGGAGACTATTATTAAATTTCCACACCCCCTTTTCCGGTCTAAATTTTTGAAATTGAAAAGATATTACAGGAAAAGAATGTTCAGAACGATAACCAGAAGCAATACTCGTTTTATTACAGCTTGAAATCTAATTTTCAGAGATAAGAAAAAAATCAAGACGAGCTTGTCTCAAAGGTCTATTCTTTCTCCAAGAATACCTTCTGATATCTTCATGTTGTTCTCGAAAAATATCGGTAAGAGTAAAA
The DNA here is from genome assembly GCA_004382745.1 of Argopecten irradians irradians. Classification (NCBI taxonomy): domain Eukaryota; kingdom Metazoa; phylum Mollusca; class Bivalvia; order Pectinida; family Pectinidae; genus Argopecten; species Argopecten irradians. The sequence goes on along the minus strand of SAYR01000946.1, from coordinate 13,833 downwards.
TAATCAATTATTTCTAATACTTTTTCTCTGGCCTTAGGATTGTTAAGATTTGTATAGTTTTTATCATAATCAAGCTTGGGATCCAACACTAAATTAAAATCACCACAAATAATTGAATGTTTATTATCAAATTCTTCCAAGGTTTCATTCAAAATGTTATAGAATTCGGAACTATCCCTGTTTTGACCATAGATATTAATCTAGGAAATTCTGAACGTTTCAATTTCAACATCTAAAGCCAAAAAGTTGCTTTTCATTAAACACTTTAAATTCAAAGTTATTTTTAAAAAAGAATTACAACCCCTCTTGCATTCGATTTGAAAGAGTTAAAAACATTGAAAGCCCCACTCGTTTCTAATAATGTGTTCTTGTTCCTTAGTAAAATGAGTGTCCTGTAAGCAGATAATGTTACTATTTGTCGATCTAAGGTAGGAGAAAATGTCTTTTCGTTTTAATTTATCCCCCAGACCCTGACAGTTTGCCGACAAAAACTGTATATCAGACATTTTTGCAAGTCACTTTTGAGTATAATCGATCCACCCCAAAGTAGAAAGAAATACGGGACATAACAGGAGTAAGACAGAGAAAATAGTACGGAAAAGAAAAGAAGCATAAAAACGTATACATCAGTCACATATACACTAAGTCGTCGACTACTACCTGACTACATACTGGTACTAGAATTATGAAAGTCAAATATGTGTACACACTGTATCCCTCAACCTGCCATGAGACCGGAAGCACTATTCTAATACATTCTACTCGGAACTCTTCGAACAACTATGCTATTACATCGATCAAATCCCTAGTGTTCCGAGTGCAAATAATTACGGAAATGTGATTAATAAAAGTAAACCAAACACGGACCAGAATGTAATTATATGAAAATCATTCGTGAACATAGAAATATATATATGTATGCATATATCTAAAAACCGGAATTATTATAATAAATGTGTAACATACGTACAGTATATTTAATCCACATAGATTTAAAGACATGCTCACTTACCATATAAAGAAATATCCTAATTAAAATCCTTTGGGATGAAACGCACAATCATCACACAAATATATACACAATAACCACAGTGATAAAAAACATAGAGAACTTATTTACATGGGTTGGCGGCATTCCAAACTGCCTTTAAATGTCTTTACCAACCGTCACTGAGTTTCTTGCGCGCACAGATAATGTCATGCTTTCTCCGGGAGTAAATTGTACGATAATATTTCTTGGTTTGGATCGGCTAAAATGTCCAAGTCTGTGAGAGATGTTAATGTCACTTTTTGTAAGATTTACTTCAAGTGTGTCCGTCACAAAGCTCACTATTTTCTCCACACACTCTTCCACTGTTTCTTTTTCCGACGGGTCTTCCAGGCCGATAATGCGAAGCTAATCTTTCCTTCCATGTTGTTCCATGTCATTAAGTTTATATTCCATCTTCTATGTAACCACATGTAATCTCGTAATTTTTCGTTCTAAACTGTCCACAGTTTTCCGGAGATCATCATTGTCAGTCTCTAGATCAAATATTCGAGTCTCTAGGCGATCGGTTATTTCCTTGTTTTCAACACATATATCTTTCTTCAGTTGAGAAATCTTATTGTCGAGATACTCCCCTGTGATCATGGTAGAAAGAAGTTCATCTAACCTGACTTCCATTGTTCTTATGTCTTTCGTCTCAGTACCACTCTGACGTCGACTGTCCTTACTGACTGAATTATCTCTGGTCGAAACCCCGTTATGTTTTTTTTTCCGTTCCAGACATAGTTAAGCTGACAAAGCTTCCAAAATCTTGACAGGTACGAGAGATCCAGGTGTACGTGTATTAGCGCTACATGTAGTATATAGTGAGTAAAAGTCGTCGTAGGTACTCAGTTCATATTCAGGAAATTAACTTTCTCAAACCACACTTATCATAGCGAAATTTCCGAAAATAGTTCGATATTTCGTTAGTTCGTTCTATTATTTCATACACATCCAAGAATGAGTCTGAATTCCAGTCCAATAATGCGAATTTGTTCCGATTTTGCAGAGCAAAACAACTTCGACTGGTCAGTACCCACGTGACCACGTGACCTCCTAAACATGTCCATTTTATATGATAGTTATGCCTATCATTTACTCAAAATTCTTTGGGGCTTCAACTTTTTTATCCAATAGTTTCCAATTCCACTCTACTATTTCATGTAACAATGTATTCTGTATATAGTGGCTCGTATTCTACTGCAGATGACATTGTCTTATCTAACGTACTAGGATGACGAACGGTTACCTTTTTTCCTCATCTCAAACTTATGAAACCCGTTTATAAACTGGTCCACAACCTGATTTTCAAGATAATAATGGTGAAGTTCAGAGTATGCTAAGAAGGCTGTCCTTCTAGGATCATAACCGAAATCAGACGCGGTGTCGTCCTTCCCCTACTTATGTCCCCTAAACGTACACCCACATGCGCTAGTTTGTTCCTCAGGATTGAATCCTTTGTTTAGAGCTGCTTTATTGAAGTATAAAGTATAATCAGAACTGCCTTACTGTAACATTGCTAAATAGTTTCTGCGCTCTGCCCCTGAGATTAATATGTATTTACTGGTGGGTATTTCCTATCGAATCGCATATTTCATACACAGGCGCACAGGAGCACAGTACTTCCCGAATTTTTTACCGAGAGGAAGATTATATACAGCCAATTTCGTGTCAAAGGCGAGGAAGTTAATAGTTGGGTTAAGGAAATTGTTGTTTTATGATCCATTCTTGACAACCTTATTGGGCTTTCAGAATGGAAAGGCATTGTTTGTTTTGGATCTATACGTAAATATTACAACGGGGACGAAGATCTGCTCATTCAGTCTTTAAAGTATTGAAACCTTCAATCCTAGAGAAAACAGAATCCTATTCTCCTAATGCTTCTGATGTTAATTCGGTCTTTAAAAATATGATTTGGGCAAATTAAGATTTTTTAAAAAGATAATTTAGCATCATAAATCTTTGGATTGATACTGTAATTAATTACATTCATAATGTTGAAGCAAACCTGCCCTAGGATACGCTGGTACCCAAGAAATATTAAAATCTCCCAGACTGAATGTCTGGTGTCTCATACATTCGTGTAGTACGTTTCCAGGGCAAACGTGTGCATGTGTGTGAGTTGTCAACGACGTAACAGTCTGGCATATAGATAGGTTCCTCGTTTATATACAATGTTGTACCGACATTAAGGTTCCATGTCGTATGTATTGTGACAAACAGGTACATATCGGCCAATGCCATGTCTGCTTATAAAAGAGGGCTGAGAGAGACAGAGGAGCAGTCTGCACCGCCCTATCTTAGGGTCTGGACCATTTGGTCACACGATGTCTGGCACGGCACACATTGTGTGTTATATTAATAAATAAATATGTATATAGGCTAAGAAAATAAAATGTCGACTACAATATTGGAAGTCCAGTCACCATTGCAACAAACAACCATGAAGCCTACAGTCTACCCTATACCACCTACACGGTTAACTTTGAGAAATAACATTCAACTTTGAAATATTATACTGGCGCCGTGACGTGTGATGTGAACCTGGATTTCGCGGACGACACCACTTCACGTAGCTACGCCACTATTATGATCTTCAATGCCACATCATCAGTCACAAGAATACAGAAGCAGCAAACATCATCCATTCCACTACAAATACTGCCAACAACACTATAATTACCACAACAACTACACAACCACTAATTAGACGGAAGATTGAAGAAAGAAAATAAAATAAAATTGACTCTGAAAATGAAAATTTTGGACATTTAATAATGTATTTTCATGCATTAAAATTAGGTTTTTGCTAACGTATACTGTTTTATTGTTGTCTTAACTAATATGGATAGGTTTGCTTTAATTTGGTTTTTAATTCGATGTTACATTATATTAGACATCTTTCATTTTGCCCGACACGGAGTACGGACACCGACACCCACACCGACTTCCGAAATTTGGGGGCCGTCACGAAATGTAAAATAGATAAAATTGTAACAAATACGTTATAAACATAATATACTTGCCGTGTCGTATCTTTTGAAGTAAGACATTTATGCTGGAAGTAGTTTAAAATTTAAATGGTATCATTTTCTTTCATTTTATAATGTCAGCTTACACTGAAAATCAATCAAATATAAACTCAATTAACATAGGCGGTACTAATTATACATATTCATTATACATCTGGTCATTTGATTGACTCTGCTTAAAATCAGGGGATGCAATCAAATTTCGTGTCTTTAAAATATACTTCAGGTATAATTCGGTACATTTTTGTTGATATAAAAAAATAATGTATTTCAAGGACGTAGATGACATATACAAATGTGTACGTTCTTAATATTTTGAAATAAATTGAATACTGCTTGCAACTTCTAATAACTTTAAATGTGTGATTACTTTCAAATTTGTTAATTGTGTTCATTGTTTAAGTTTTTATTAATTATACATTTTTGATACGATATGCTTGTTTCGCACCTAACAATGGTCGTCTACTACAGCACTGTCCTGTCTCTAATCACGTGAAAGCTGACCTCCCTGTGTCATACTAGAGTGCATATATAGACCGATATCGTATAGTTTTCATTTGATACACAGGCTTTTGACTATTGATATACGGACGACCTCTATATGTGTACCCAGTATTGCACATATAGAGGTGTCCGTATATCCACAGAGTCGAAAGCCTGTGTATCAATAGTGACAGTGCATGGCCGGTAACAATTTCTGATATATCTTATTTGTTTGGTTTTAATACATACATTTTCAAAGGTGAAATTGATCAGTGGCTTAGGAAGATAAAACGTAATGAGCGGTAAAGGTCCTGAAGATTTTTGACATCCTTGATTATAATCATATAATTAATTATTTAATTTCATTTAGACGATTGGACGAGTTACGCAATGCATTATGGATAAAAAGATACACGTAGCTACGTATTTTTTTCATTTCCTTATATAATAATTTCATATGTTACATTCATGTCTATTGGTTAAATCGAAAGAATTGTACGTCAAGTATTATGACTTTCTTATACAGAACATTTTCGCTTGAAAATTTTAAAAGTGGCGCAGTCATTGGCCAAACTGAATTATTGGATAAGATATATTTTTTTTGTAGTAAAGGTAAATAAAATCAGGAAAGTTATGCTAAATTGGTACCTGATTGAATTATCTGAACTAAATTATAATCATTATTCTAATCTATATACATATATGTTCGGATAAACATGGAATGAACATGAAAAAGTAAGGCGAGTTTAATTTGTTGAATTTGTTTTTGAGACAACCCCCGAAATTAGCTTTTACTTATATTGATATCTTTTCTTTGATTTTGTTTTTAATTCGATGTTACTTTCTTTTACAAATTTTAGGTACATCGTACAAATACGTTTGTTATTTTTACATACACATAAAAGGATGATAAATATTCTACGCGAAACGTTATGTAGTAATTCAGTGTGCTAAATATAATTTACTTTTATACACTTGATTTATTGATATTACCATACTGTTTGATTCATCTTAAGTTTATTATTTTTTCCTAAGCCTACGGATTTTTTTAACTTTGGGCTGAAATATTTTTTTTGTTAATTTCATTTCTATTTATATTTTCATGACTTGTGCTTTTCATTTTATCATTCGCAGAGAAAGTTCCTTAACATACTTTTTTTAAACCATTCTGTTAATTTACACCAATACATTTTTATACAATATATTAAAACGTCTGGTTTGTTCTGCTGACATGGTTAATATGAAGTTTTAAAATGTCAAATGGAACAACCAGTACGTCTAAGAGCAATAGGGTGGTGAGACTTCTCATTAAGGTTCATTGTCTCGATATTATTGACATTTTACGTTATATATATATATATTATTTAAGATGTTTTTTATCTTTTTGGATATAATTTATGTATATTTTGTAATCTCACTCTCACTCTCTTCCATGTTTCTTTATTGCTATAATGCAATCACAGAATGTTAGTTAGCTAGCCTGTTGATTTTTGTCATTATTTGGGTTAGTCTTTGTTAATACACCCGATTCTTTTATTTTCAATTTCATCAATTTACCTGTCGGTCTTTTGCAGTATAAATTGTTATTTCTCTAATCTTTATGTTTTGCTATGTCCCGCCAGTCTTTCAAATTATCATATTTGTTCTTTTCTGTAACCCAGTGAGTCCAAAAATTTTGAAATGTATTTTTGAACATATCGTTTTTATTTGTATTAACGTTCATTTTCAACGTCCTTGGATCAATTGTTATCTTATCTGTATTGATATTTAATGGTTGCTATGAACACATGATGTAATATCTGTTTTGACTATAACATTTTCAATGTCTTAAGTAACAAGAAACATGTCTATTCTTGATTTTAAAATTCCTCTTTTGAATGTGTAGTAAGATTTTCTGGGGTTAAAAAGTCTCCAAATATCCACAAGTTGAAATTAATCAATCAAATGTTGCGTTTTTAATCTTTTAACTTTAACTTTAATATTGATATATATGTGTGTGGGCACCATAGCTGTAAAAGACATTACCTTGAAGACACACGTGATCGTGGTCAGAACTTTGTGTAGTGTTTCCTATATATTATAGTCAGGGAGAGTTACCTCCCTTAGTGGAAAAACGTAAGGGAAACCAGAAATAGTATGGCCAGCTTGGGCGCAATGCGGGAAGCAGAGACAAAGCAGAGGACACAAGGTGATGGAGCGAATAATACTATAGTTGGGTGTGCTTGGTGATAATCTGGACTAGAAGTCTACATACAAATGTGAAGGATGACTGGTTCGTATCATAGTGGGGGAGGAGAGGTAGTTTCCCATGTACCCCTCTGGCAGTTTTTCGAAACATGTTTTTTAGGACCGATATGATGTCTTGTTTCATTTTATGCTTGTTGCCATTGACAACTAATGCCCCATTGGGTTCATATGACGGCCATTTTGGATTTCAGGTATCAAAAATGGCCAAAATGACACATTCGCATATTTAAGGAATAGATGCTCATTTTGTTGAGGTTATGAGGGTATAATGATAATGGAGCACGTGTAAATTATGTAACCCCGGCGAAGCACATATATATGTATATATATATATACATATCTATGCGCATAGATAGACAACCAGACAACATTCAGAGACAAATAAACACATTTTTTGATATGATTGAAACAGGCTGAATACGATTAAATCATAATAATGACGTTACGTCTTCCTATTTTTGTGAAATGACGGGAAAACAATGAAATGTTCAGCTTTTTATCCTAAAAAAATCGATAAAGTCATAATTTTTATCACAAGTAAAAATTGATAGAAAAATCACCTTGTAACAGTCAATTCGAATTGAACCAACCCTTGTGTATACATATGTGTATTATAAAAAGACAGATCGCATCAATGAGGTCGAACAAGAGAGGGAACACCCCCCCCTAAAAAATTATCAAAAACTAGCCAAAATAACACATTCGCATACATGTATATGCGCATAGATAGAAAACCAGACAAAATTCAGAGGCAAAATAACGCATTTCTTGATATGATTGAAACATGCTGAATACGATTAAATCATAATAATGACGTTACGTCTTCTCATTTTTGTGAAATGACGGGAAAACAATGAAATTTTCAGCTTTTTTCCTTAAGAAATCGATAAATGTCATAATTTTTATCACAAGAAAAAAAATGATGGACAAATCACCTTGTAACAGTCATTTCGAATTGAACCAACCCTGGCGTAAACATATGTGTACTATAAAAACATAGATCGCATCAATGAGGTCGTAAAAAGAGATAGACCCCACCCCCCTTGAAAAATTATCAAAAAATGGCCAAAATGACACATTCGCATATATGCGCATAGATAGAGAACCAGACAACACACAGAGGCAAATAACCACATTTTTAAATATGATTGAATAATGCTGAATACGATTAAATCATAATAATAACGTTACGTCTTCTCATTTTTGTTAAATGACGGGAAAACAATGAAATTTTCAGCTTTTTTCTCCTAAAAAATCGATAAATGTCATAATTTACATCACAAGTAAAACAATTGATGGACAAAACACCTTGTAACAGTCATTTCGAATTCCACTAACCCTTGTGTAAACACATGTGTACTATAAAAATATCGCATGAGTGAGGTGGGAAAAAGAGAGGACCCCCCCCCCTACACACACACACACACACAGAAAAGAAAACGCAGAAGAAAAAATTGAAAAAAACAAAATAAATAAATTAAAACTCCAAATATTCTGTCAACACACATTGTAACAGTTATTCTGATTTGAACTGACTCTTGTCTAAACATATGTTAATTATAAAAGGATAGATTTATGTTTTTGCGTGATGACCTCCAACCCCCTCCCCAATAATTTTTAAAAATATATTCCCGGATCCAGTTAACATCGAAAGGCTAGTTCACATGTTTTATGCATAATTCAGGCAGTTCCCAATAACCGTAATAATTGATTTCTTTTTAGTGAAAACAACTGGGTTCGAATTATTCTCCTTCAATTTTGGATATACCTCCCCATGAAAAAGGTGTAACATTGTGATTCCTGCTCGCAGAAGTTAAAAACTACGAATACATATAATATCTGCTGAGGAGGAACAGTCACAGACTGGGCTGCCACAACGGGAACCTAGGAAAACAGTCAATGACAATGAGAGGACAGGGACCGTAGGTAAAAGTCATTGAAAGTAGTCTGACCACGCCAAAAGGCAGCAGACATGATGTCCTGGAACCAGGACCCATTATGGAGAGCCAAAGAAGCCGCAAGGGCTCTAACCTCATGGGCCATCTCCTTGCATTTCGCCCAAGATTGATAATTAGATTGCTCATAAGCAATCCTGATCATCTAACATATCCATCTGGAGATGTACTGGGAGGAGAAATCCTGCTAACCCTGTTTAATGGACAAGAACAATCATCGCCCCCCTTGTTTTATCCAAGGAAAACCTAAGCGTCCGACTGGGTCAAAGCAGCCGATCATTCTCCTTCGACTCAATAGAGATTGTGAATCTTTACCAAAAGGCAGGATCAGTGAGTAGGGTAACAGCTATATATGGCCCAACGAAGCACGAAAAGTGAATAGATGGATATCACTCCTTCTACGGCCTGAGGCAAAAGCAAGCAGGGAGTCAAAAGTAAAACCTTAATGGAGACCGACACCAAAGGCTCTTAAGGAGCCCCTTTCAGTAACACAAGTGTTAGATTCCACTGTGGAGCTAACTGCCGTACCCCAGGCCTGTCCAGACTGAACCACCTAATCAAGGTAGACAAAGTGTTGGAAGACCCTAACTCTGGTCTACCATGAAAATACAGTATACTGGAAATAGCCATGCGATAGCCTGCAATAGTACTAGAGGCAAGTTTGCGTTCCCTAAACAAATCGAGAAGGGAATCCGCAATCAGCTGGGCAGGGGCTTTGACCTGATCAATCTTCCTGTCGATACACCAATCACAGACGATCTTCCATGAATGTTAGACGGCAGGTGAGGAAGACTTATTGATCGGGCGATGCGAGCTGAGAGGTCTTAAGAAAAGCCTGACTGAGCGAGGCCTCATGAGATAGCTTCCACGCTCTTGAATGGATCTTCCGGGACCGAGGCTGGCGCAGGAGATTGGTTCTGAGTGGGAAAATCAGAGGAATATCCACCAAACGACAAGAGCTCCGGAAACCAGGATTGTCTTGGTCACAGGGGCGCTATCAGAAGGAGGGGGGAAATGATGCTCCCGACACTTCTATTAGAACCCTGCTTACCAGGTTGAATGGAGGGAATGCATAAGCATGTATCCCCTCCCAATCTAGAGACAGAGCGTCCACAGCCCAAGTCATTTGGTCTGGCACCAAGGCGAAAAGGTCTATATGAGGTATGTTCCACATGCCCTCGAAGATCGGGAAATTTAGCTGCCTTTCTGTCACAACCGGCTTGCGGGGCCTGGAAAGAGTATCCGCCGGAACATTCAACCTGTCTTGAAGATGCTTGACTAAGAGAGTCAACCGCATTTCCTGACAGAAGAGAAGAACACGAATAGCAATGGCACCAAGGACGTGGGCCCCACCCTTTCCTTCCAGATACGCAACAACTGTGCAGCGCCAACCGAACAGCCTTATCTCCAGCACGTTGATGTGCTCGGAGACCCTGATCCCCAGACCACTCCCGACTGGCAATGGCCGTCGAGGTAAGCCCCCCAACCTGTCATTTGTCATGGTCCACGATTCCTAGACTTCGTGGAGTATGAGGGAATCGTCGAAATAGATGTGTACATTTATTTTCCTGGAGTGATGAAAACCTACGCCAACCTGCAGCAGTTTGATGAAAACCAAAGTAACAGTCGTGGTACCGAATGGATTTAGTTTTGCGGTAATGAGTTGTGCTATACCATCGTGTCTTCAGGACAAAAAAAAACAAGGATAATAATTCGAACACAGTGGTACGTTTCATTCTGGCACGATCCGAAAATTTATGAAAAATTCTATGTTTCCAGTTGTTCACTGAAAGAGTGGATTATTACGGTTCTAACCACGTTCTAGTTGTAATTGGGGCCGGGATGGCTGATTGTTATAATGTCTCGACATATAAACACAATCCCTCCACCTCTGAGTAGCTTGTTCGAATTTACAGGGGCAGTTGCCAGGAATTGACTGCTGGCGGTGTTTTTTTCTCCGGGAATTTCGCCTTTCCTCACCAATAAACCTGGCACATCCTTACATGACCATGGCTGTTAAAAGATGTAATTGTAGTTTGGAACTGTCTGAATCATAGATCAGGAAATTGGTAATTTATGTAAATATAATAATGAGATTCTTTTCTCTATGAGTAGTGTTGGGAGGGGGATGTCCACGATTCCTCTGCTAAAAAGCATACAATCCTTTTAAAATACACATATGTTTACACAAGCGAAAGTGCAATTCAAAATGACTGGTACAAGTTGTTTTGTCCATCAAATGTTTTAATTGTGATGTATTTATGACATTTATCGATATTTTAGAGGAAAAAAGCTGAACATTTCATTGTTTTCCCGTTTTTAACAAAAATGAGAAGACGTAACGTCATTATTATGATTTAATCGTATTCAGCATGTTTCAATCATATTTAAAAAATGTGTTTATTTACCTCTGTGTGTTGTCTGGTTCGCTATATATGCGCGTATATATGAATGTGTCATTTTGGCCATTTTTTGATAATTTTTTCCCTCTCTTTTTCCGACCTCATTGATGCGATCTATCTTTTCATAGTACACATATGTTTACAAAAGGGTTGGTTCAGTTCGAAATGACTGTTACAAGGTGATTAAACCATCATTTTTGTACTTGTTATAAAAATTATGGCATTTATCGATTTTTTAGGGAAAAAAGCTGAAAATTTCATTGTTTTTCCGTCATTTCACAAAAAATGAGAAGACGTAACATCATTATTATGATTTAATCGTATTCAGCATGCTTCAATCATATCAAAATATGTGTTTATTTGCCTCTGAATTTTGTCTGATTCTCTATCTATGCGTATATATGCGAATGTGTCATTTTGGCATTTTTTGTTGAATTTTTTATGGGGGGTCCCTCTCTTTTTCGACCTCATTGATGTGATCTGTCTTTTTATAGTACACATATGTTTTAAAAAGGGTTGGTTCAGTTCGAAATGACTGTTACAAGGTGATTAAACCATCATTTTTGTACTTGTTATAAAAATTATGGCATTTATCGATTTTTTTATGGAAAAAAACTGAAGTTTCATTGTTTTTTCCGTCATTTCACAAAAATGAGAAGACGTAACATCATTATTATGATTTAATCGTATTCAGCATGCTCCAATCATATCAAAATATGTGTTTATTTGCCTCTGAATTTTGTCTGGTTTTCTATCAATGCGTATATATGCGAATGTGTCATTTTGGCATTTTTTTTGTGAATTTTTTATTGGGGGGGGGTCCCTCTCTCTTTCCGACCTCATTGATGTGATCTGTCTTTTTATAGTACACATATGTTTACAAAAGGGTTGGTTCAGTTCGAAATGACTGTTACAAGGTGATTAAACCATCATTTTTGTACTTGTTATAAAAATTATGGCATTTATCGATTTTTTTATGGAAAAAAACTGAAGTTTCATTGTTTTTTCCGTCATTTCACAAAAATGAGAAGACGTAACATTATTATTATGATTTAATCGTATTCAGCATGCTCCAATCATATCAAAATATGTGTTTATTTGCCTCTGAATTTTGTCTGGTTTTCTATCAATGCGTATATATGCGAATGTGTCATTTTGGCATTTTTTTGTGAATTTTTTATGGGGGGGTCCCTCTCTCTTTCCGACTCATATGGCATTTTTTTGTGAATTTTTTATGGGGGGGTCCCTCTCTCTTTCCGACCTCATTGATGTGATCTGTCTTTTTATAGTACACATATCTTTACATAAGCGTTTGTTCAATTCGAAATGACTGTTACAAGGTTATTTGTCCATCAATTTTTTTACTTGTGATAAAAATTATGACATTTATCGATTTTTAGGGAAAAAAGCTAAACATTTCATTGTTTTCCCGTCATTTCACATAAATAAGAAGAAGTTACGTCATTATTATGATTTAATCGTATTCAGCATTTTTCAATCATATCAAAAAATGTGCATGTTGTCTATCTATGCGCATATATGCGAATGAGTCATTTTTGGCCTTTTTTGATACCTGGAATCCAAGATGGCCGCCACATGACCCCCATGGGATATTAGTTGTCAATGGCAACAAGCATAAAATGAAACTAGACATCATACCGGTCCTAAAAAACCATGTTTCGAAAAACTGCCAGAGGGGTACATGGGAACCTATTTCTCCTCCCCCACTATCATGGTATGGTGGTGAAGTGACATAGTAGATTCAAGATGTGAGAACGCTTACGCGGGACGCGCTGAATCGTGGACGATGCACGGAAATAAACTCATGAACTGAAAAATCGTAAGAGTCGTTGGTGCCAAACACATAGACCACATTATGATATTTACATATATTTTATGCTTATTAAATTGTTAAATGTATACTAAGGCCTTTGTTGTCACAGTAAAGATCCGAGGAAAATATAAATAATATTCGTCAACATTGTGACAAATTTGGTGCTCGTCCGGGATGAAATTGTTTTGGTAAAGTTTAGGCCTTACAATTGTAATTGGGTAAATTGCCGAGTTTGATGAATAAAATGGGTTGTTGGCACTGTACGCATAAATGTACAATACGTACTGGGTTTAGTGACATGTTTACATGTACATGTTCACTATAGAGGTAAACATAAACAAAGTAATGTCGCTGTTAGAGATACTGTAGCTTGATGTAGGCAGGGTTAGGTTAACACCTGCACGGTCAGTATAGTGTGACTAAATATTGTAGTGTTACAGGAAATTCTTGTTATCTGGTATCGAGCTCTATGCCCGACTTTAGAAGAAAAAACAAAAACAAGAACAACACATTTGTTTGGAAGCCCCCATCACCATATCCCTATTTTGATGCTATAAGAAACCGGAATTGTTCTGGCGGTGTGGCCTATACATAAATAAGAGTTTATCTAACATTACCACAGATATTACAGGCGATATCTGGAACATTGGAGCAACTTCGTGAGTTTATAGAACAAAAATATCACGAAAACACACCATTCACCAGAGGGAATATTATGGAGAAAGTAAAGTATCAATATACAGCGTTGGATATCATCCGAGGCAAGCACGGGTTTACTTTTCTTTCACAATTGACAAAGACATCCAATTATTGAGTTCTCAACTATTACAGACATCCAAATCTTTACTCA
>SAYR01000942.1:54320-68948 GCA_004382745.1 Argopecten irradians irradians | reverse complement strand
CCTTGTGACACACAATACTGGAGGGAAGTGAACTCGGCAGAGCTGAGGAACGACTTTTTTTCTCCCTGCTATGAGGAAATTCAGAAGAGTAGGTATGTATCCATGCAGACAATAATGATTGTGTTATTACCATTCCCTATATGTGACGGCGACTGACAAAATGGGCCCAGATGAGGAAAAATCACATTTTCATTTTTTCATATTTTTATTTACTTCATGGTGTGTAGATCATGTTTACAAAATGTTAAAGCCGTAGGATAAAGCATTTAAGAGATATGCGACTTTGAATGAGGCAACATGTAGATTCATTAATGACAAAATTAGCGACGTCAAATCATCACGTCATGAACATTGACGTCATGTCACAAGGCTGCCAATGACGTTACATAGAAACATACAGGTGCATATGACTATGCTTCGGACTGGTCTTTAACACCTGTAATTTATTTTAAAAAGTTTAGCTCGATCAGTGTTACATGAAACTACACCGGTACATTGTCAGTTCTATCAAAATACAAGATAATCTGTGACACGTACATGTAACAACCGAATTCTACGATGTGACGGGGTGAAACACTGCGTGCTACATGTATGTGTAACAAAATATTTTCGCGTGTGATTTAGTTTCATGGTTTGGAATTTTAAAATGTTTTCGTTGGTAGAGATATTCATGGATCGACAATGACACCGTTAATGAATCAAATATGATATTTAAAAAAAAAAAAATATTCATGGTTCCACAGCAACCCCCAAAAGAACAACTTCATGAGGAAAATTTCATGTAACGATATTGATTTGTATGTTCGTATTTAAAAAGTCAAAGATCTGTGCATTTGATTAAAGTGTACATGTATATGCTTCCAGATTCTTTTAACTAGAATGTTGGCATATGAATAGCATTAATGGAGTGACCGATGAGATATATACCGAAGAAGTCAAATAATATTACATTTACACATGCATGCGTATGCGCTCATGTGCTAAGAATTGACGAAGTCCGAATAGATGATGTAAATAAAATCGTCAAAACTAAATTGAATGTGGATTCAATGATCAAATAAAAAGACTAATGTATGAAACATCCTATTCGGGTTAGATGAGGTTTTCAAAGTACTAGTGAATCGAGCCCGAACCCTCCGATCTCTTTGCGTTCACCCTTAGAAACCACAGTGTACATGTCTAAACAACCGTCGTGTAGGCTGATTACATTGGTAACCAGGAATATATAGTAAGACCGGAATAATGTCGTTCTATCTCATCCACAATACTGCATATAATATATACAATTATACGGATTTATATATATATTGTTATATCTATACATTCAAGATCCATCTTGTTTTTTTATCAGTTGTTCTTAATCTGATTATAGTGTGCTTGTTTGTTTAATGTTTTTTTTTAAACGATATGACGTGGACAGTTCATACATGCACTCGGGATCGAGCAAAGTGGTCACAATATATAGCACTAGGAAATTGTGGTGGGGAAGGAGGTTATTATGTTAAACAAAGGCAATTCAGTTTAATAACTGTTGTGTTTTTTAATCAGATCAACATTTAAAACACTAAAACGATGTATGTCTTTTACCGGTTTTTTTTCTGTTAAATGTGTGTTTTAAGTCAACTATTTAGATTTCTTAAACTGTGAATCAGGAAGTGTTCGTAGTTCTCCGATTCACACATTTTAAATTTTATATCATGTAGATATACTACTGGATTTAGCATACTGACCCATTATGGCACATAAAACAAAAACCTGTGGATGGAGTGATCAAATTTAAGAAACGATTGATCGCATTTACATTTCAGACTCTTTCCTTTCAATATATCTTATAGACAACTCAAGAACTAAACCTATTTTTTAGAGTTCTACTTTATATATATTTCGGATAAAAAACGTTAAGAGTAATTGCAATACACATGATTGAAAAAAGAGACGAAAAAAACGTAACGTAAACGTAAGAAAATACATATCGATGGCCTAAGATGAGGTTACAACACCAAACATATGCCAATCTGATTAAAACCAGCTCTTCAATACGCTTACGCTATGAAGAAGCGTATTGAAGAGCTAGTTTTAATCAGATTGAACATAAGCAAGATTTCCTGCGTAATATATGAAAATTGTGGAGATTCATTTCGCTGTTTTGCCGTCTGGCGCAGTAGTATTCAGCTACCGCGCGGTAATTAGGACGACGGCGGGAAACATAAGACGACCCGCGTTGTGAAAATTAACATATTATTTATTTTCATTATTTTGTTCAGGAGATGATGATGAGTGTAGTATTAACGGTAAGTTAATAACTTTTGCGACTCTACACAATTATCGATCTTGTTTTAGATTCCCATTTTAAAAATTAAAAGCCGTTTCGGAAAGGTAGTGAGTGATGAGTGATTTGACTAGACTGGGTGGGGTTGGTGTGCGGGATCCTCACAAAACTGTACAAAGTATATAAATCATCTTCGTCCCTTGACCACTCCCTGCATCATGTACTGTATAATGTCATCAAAATTAATGCT
Organism: Argopecten irradians irradians; assembly: GCA_004382745.1. Lineage (NCBI taxonomy): Eukaryota > Metazoa > Mollusca > Bivalvia > Pectinida > Pectinidae > Argopecten > Argopecten irradians. The sequence goes on along the minus strand of SAYR01000942.1, from coordinate 66,429 downwards.
ATGGTCACAATGATCGGTCAGTATCCGGAAATAGGGGGTAATCATTTTCCGATACTGGACAACACCGGTCAAAAATTTGTCCGACATAATTTACATTAAAAGGAGGCCGTGCGGTAATCGTACGACGTCTGTTTCCAAAGAATTTTTTGGGGGGGCCAGTGAGGCAGTGAATATCGACCAAACATATCTAATGCTAAATCGACCGATTATCATATGATGTCCGGGCGATAACTGGCCTATTCACTGGACATCGTAAGAATATCGCCTTAGTTGATTACGGACAACGAAGGACACTTACACCCCAGGCCCGGCCAAATGTCGGGCGATGTGATTGCCGCTCGATTAAACGATATGTGAAGGATATGTGGCCGAATATGAAATTCTACGGGACACCGGGAATATTCTAACTTCGAATTAAAAATCTTCGTTTTCGATTATACGGTTTGTCTGGTTGGACCTAGTTGTTCGTTTATTAATTAAAAACGGACCTGGTGATTTTATATTGTTTTCAGACGAGCCTTGACAAAGCCCTCACAGGCCTGTATGGAAATCTACAGGTCCGTCAGGATTTATACTTGACATAATGACTTTAAAGCCGCATAAACGAAAACGGCCCAGGCAAAAATGGCTAAAATGCATGCCGGGAATACATCTTAAGCCTAATCGGAAGGTGATGTGACCAAAGCATAAGTACTGAACTCTACCGACGTCCACTATAAATACCACATTCCTTGGTATCATCGTCGCATAGTTCTACAAGAAAATAGACATCATTTGCACTGATCAGAAACTTAACTTATTCTCATACAAAATTAAAGATCATCCACTGGTGTTTGGTTCTAGATATTTTTGTTCAATCTCTATCTATTCGAATTACGTATGTATACATGTAATGAGAAAACAATATGTATAAAGCCAAACACCTGCGGTTCATCTACAGAATTCAATTCTCGGCTGATGAAATCTGCTTCCTTGTCCTCTTACAATTCAGAAGGAATATTTCTAACACAATTTTCTTGCCTTTATTTTGTCTTTAAAACAACATCCTGTTGTTTGCATTTTAAGTTTCCGTACTCGTGATATGTTTGCTACATGTATATCAATGTATTCGGTATAATTTAAGTGACTTTTACTACTTTGATTTTCGATATCTTATTTTAAATATGTTACGACGTATTGCAAAATATTATCAATTTGTGAAAGAGCAAAGCCTGTGGAATTTCCAGAATATCCGTGAAGAAACAATATTGCTTGATAAGATTTGAAAATGTTAAAACTGTATTAAATCTATTTACAAATATATTTTGTCCGGATCCCCTGACATGTGGCATATTGGAATTTCAGTCGAAACTGATGGAGATAAATAATAATTTGTTTCACTCTTATCTTTGATTGCTTTGCAATGAATATATTAATTGTTATCTCTACCAACGAAGAGAAAAACAATCTCAATATTTTTTCTAATGAGCTGTTTGCAGCTATATTTATTGTTTAGTTGTATTTTTGTTATGTTTGTTTTTGTATATACTGATCACCTGATACTCACCAGTCTACCCTTCATATTATGTATTGATACTGTACAGGTAGTTAAATTTATACATTTATAAAATGCGGGCTTTATGAAACGTAGTTTATTGGGAGTTTCCGCAAATAAACGTGGTGACGTCGGCAAAAAATGTGCGTAACTTTATAACGTCATTTATTCCGACGTCATAATCGCCGCATCTGGGCCCATTTTGTCAGTCGCCGTCACATATTGGGAATAGTAAGTATCACATACTAAACCACAACAGATACATTATACAACCAGATATACACCCAACACCTTGTATTCTGGTCCTATCTGTTGTCGTTTACTAAACCACAACAGATACAACCAGATATACACCCAACACCTTGTATTCTGGTCCTATCTGTTGTCGTTTACTAAACCACAACAGATACAACCAGATATACATAACTATTGGTCTGGTGGGATACCAATACCTACATATATAGGGAAATGGTAAACCAATAACAGCTGGGTGAACTCTATATATGATGTCAATCAATTGTCCCTAGGTGGAATACATAAGCTACAATATATAGGGAAATGGTCAAAACACAATCAACTATTTGTCTGGGTGGATAATAGCTACATATAAAAGGGAATGGTAATAACACCAATCCATGTATATTGTCCTGAGGTGGATACATAACTACATATATATGGGAATGGTCATATACAAATCCATTTATTGTCTTAGGTTGGTACATAGATAACAATATAATCAGGGAAAAAAAATGGGTAATGAAACACAATCAATTAATTGTCTGGGTATAATATACATAATAGGAGGTCCTACACAATAAATAGGGAATGGTAATAACACAATCATTATTGTCCTGGGTGAATACATGGCTTACATATAAAGGGAATGGTAATAACACAATAAATTATTGTCTGGGTGGATACATAACCTACATAATATAGGGAATGGTAATAACACAATCATTATTGTCTGGGTGGATACATGGCTACATATATAGGGAATGGTAATAACAACAAATCCATTATTGGCTAGTGGATCACATACTACATATATAGGGAATGGTAAATAACACAATCATTATTGTCTGAGTGGATACATAAGTACATATATAGTGGAAATGGTAATAACACAATCATTATTGTCTGGGTGGATACATAGCTACAATATATAGGGAATGGTTAATAACACAATCATATATTGTCCCCTAGGTGATGACATAGCTACATATATAGGGATGGTAATACACAAATAATTATTTGTCTGGGGGTGGATACATACCTACCTATATAGGGAATGGTAATAAACACAAATCATTATTGTCTGGGTGGAATACATAGCTTACATATATAGGGAATGGTAATGAACACAATCATTTTTGTCTGGGGTGGATACATAGCTACATATAAATAGGGAATGGTAAATAACAATAACCCATTATTTGTCTAGGTGGATACATAGCTACATATATAGGGAATAGTAAATAACACAATCATTAATTGTCTGGGGTGGATACATAGCTACATATATAGGGAATGGGTAAAATACACAATCATTATTGTCTGGGTGGATACATAGCTACAATATAAAGGGAATGGTAATAACACAACCATTATTGTCTGGTTGGATACATAGCTACAATATATAGGGAAGGTAAATAACACAATCATTTTGTCTGAATGGATACATTAGCCTACATATATAGGAATGGTAAATAACCAACAATCATTATTGTCCTGGGGATACAATAGCCTACATATAATAGGAAATGGTAATAACACAATCATTATGTTGTCCTGAGGTGGATACATAATTCTACATAATATAGGGAATGGTAATAACACAATCATTATTGTCTTGAGGGGATACATGAGCTACATATTATAGGAAATGGTAATAACACAAATCATTATTGTCTGATGGATACCATAGCTACATATATAGGGAATGGTAATAACACAAATCTTTATTGTCTGGGTTGGAATACATAGCTACATATATAGGGAATGGTATATAAACAATCATCTATGTGCTGGGTGGGATACATACCACACTATAGTTGACGGCGACTTGAACAAAAGGGGCCCAGAAGGCGGCGATTAATGACGTCGGAAATAAATGACGTTATAAAGTTACGCACATTTTTTGCCGACGTCACCAACGTTTATTTGCGGAAAACTCCCAATAAACTTACGTTTCATAAACCCGCTCCGTTGCTTGAACGGTCGGTGTGAGCAGGCTCGAGTTGCTAGATACAGTGGATCCGGATGCCTATCAATGTCCGGCCATTATGTCCATGCTCTCGTGCGTTGTGTGTGCACTTTTTATTTGAGATATCCAACTGACAGGTCCCATTATGTCCTCATAATGTTCCTATCTTTGGTACTATGCATGTCCTACTCTGTCCTATTTGTTCCATTTTGCCAATCCAGGTTTTATCTTGGTCCTACACTCTCTTGTCGACTACGTCCTCTGTCCAATATGCTGGATATCATCTTAAGTATAGGATGGTCCGAGTCGAGATATCATCCTCGCATCCAATCCTGTTCGATCTTTCCATTTGTGTCCCTCCTCGTCTGTCCTGTCCATCAAATATATAGAGGCTTAGTGCATTTATGTTTTAGCGACGAATTTATTTTAGAGTTCATCTGAATAATCATATGTTTAAGTGTGATTATCTAATGTTATGAAAGATGGTTGAATGTTAATCTGTTTGTTTTTGGTAATTGCCTGCACTTTGTTTAGTAAATGCTTTTTGTTTATTTTGCTCATGCATGAGAAACCGAGGCCCAGAATTGACAGATGGCAATGATTCCTACTGCTATAAATATCCAACAACAAATCTCAAAAGCAATGTGTCTCTCCTCCCTTTTGTCCTTTTCACCTTTTGAATTTAATTTCAATGCCCTAACACATATTGGTAGGTGGAGACAAATGCTCTGCAGATGTTGTATCATCTTTGTCTTCATTTTTATAGTCTTCGGAATTAATTCATATTTGGGAGCCATACTGAAATTCACTAAGGTGTACCTTTGTGTCATGTACAAATTAAACGATGACATTTTTCATTCATTTGTGTTTTAGCTGCTCTTTTTGAAAGTTTGAAAGAATTTATAATTTGAAAGGAAAAGAAGCTAGGGAATGACAGTTATACTTGATAGCTGCCACCAATGTTCAAGATTAGTACTTCTATAATAAATTATGTAGTTCCCCAGCCAGAAACCGATGGGATGGGGTATTGGATACGTACATTGTATATAGTGTTAACCCATGTTCTCCTGTTCCACGGGTTTTATATTTGTTTTTAGAATTTCATTTTTTTTTGTGCAGAGCACTGTGATTTGAAAGCTATTGATAAACAAATTAATAAAACTGTAGTGAAGCCTTGGGTAATTCATTCCTGGTTGAATATGGGACATAATGAAAATGTTACATACTGTGGGTTTATGTAATTTGTTTTGACAGCTAAGAAAATCAATAAACTCCTACGGGCTTTGTCTGTAGCGGAAGCGTGTAAAGTGTACTGAAAATATACTGGTTATCTGTATATGTAAGGGTAGTTATACATGTCATACTTACATGAACACAGATTGAACATTTGTGATCATGTATGGTTTTCTGGGGGTATCTTAAGTATGGAGATTTCACCGCCTGAATTATTTTTAATGGACTGGTTGCAGACTCTATGTGACTTTAAGAGTCCTAAATGTGTCTTCAGGGGTGAATAAGTTAAGCTTCTATATTAAAACACCAACAGCCCAGGCTATCCCCCCCCATAGTAAACCCAAAAGCCCTATCTCCCATAATAATTTTACTCACTCTGCCTCCCACTTCTTTTAAGATGACATGTGGCAAATAGATCTGTCTTAAATTATAACATTGTTGACCAGATCTTGGATGAGGTGTAAAATTAAGGCACTTATGCGAGTGGGTGTTAATACATGCAAGGTCTTCATCCCAACCCCAGTAAGTTAGAAACAAGCCATAAAAAGGTTAACCTTGGAGATTTTTGAGATCCACTCTCATTCCTGGTTTCCATTTAACAAAATTTCTTCATTAATTTTCTCTGGCCATTTGGAAAAATATCAATTATTATTCATTATTTTTGTATGATATGCCCACACTATGAAATGGGGGATGGGAAGTGTGGAGGGGTTGCTTTGGGCTGGTACGTATAGAGTTTTAGTAGTCCATCCCGATTGTGTTCCATCCTGGTTTGATGTAAGGAGGCAGGCACTAACATGTATTCCTTAATGAAGTTTTCTAGTTTTCTAAATTCTGCAAATGTTAAAATGTATATAGATAAATTACTTCAAAAGAACTAATGCAGTGGATTTTGGGAACAAGTATTGGGTGATTTGCCAAAAAAAATGATTTGTGGAAAAGTTAGATGTACTAGCTGATATACATTGAGAACAGTAATAAGTGTGGAGAAATGATTTAAACTGCTAATGGTAAATTTTCATTCTTCTTTCCTGAGTTATTTTTTATGGATGAATTATTGAATTAGTACTGTTCGGACTCTTCTTGTTTCAATAGAAGATGTAGCATGTATTAGCTATTGATTCTGAACTCACTCATTCTCAGTAAATCAGGCTGTTTAAAACTCCCAAAATTCCATGGACATTCATTTCAAGCAAAGTGATATGTTTTCTGAAAGTTGAGCAAGAGTTTTCAACTCACAACGTTGGTTTCAACAAAGGTGGAGTTTAAACAGGAGGAGTGTGGCCTTTAATTTGTTTGTGTCAGTCCATCGTCTTATTCTACTTTGTAGATTGAAATGCATGTTCCAAATGAATAATGATTCATTTAATTGAGGGGATAGCGTCTTCTAACGGTCCACGTGGTATAAAACTACTTGGAGGCTGAGGTTTACTTTTAAAAGACTAATATTTTTCCATAGAGAACGCACTGCTTTGAGCTTTTCTTTTACTATAAGATGTGTTTTATGTTAAAAAGTAGATCAATACAACAAGTTTTAATTTTTGACCTTTCGCCTTTATCAGTTTGGCTTCTTTTTTCATACTCACATAACTATAGGAATTTTTTTTTTATAATATCTAAGATTTTGAGCTCAAATTGTTTTCTATTTAAGGAATTGATCAATATCATAATTGGGGCTCATTCTCGATACTCGAGTGGTTTACTATCACTATCGTTTATATTCACCTAGAATAATGCAAGAATTCAGTTTTGCTAATGGCATAAGTCTGTTGGTAGATGTCAAGTAACAACAGTGTAGTAACCCCTGGAATATCAAGTATGATTTTGATTCTATCGATGTATAGAATTAACACCAAAGTTTTTCTCTGTGATAGCCTTCTGTGATAAAGAAGGCTCTTTGGTTTGGTGTGAGTCGATCATCTTTAACATTCCAGGATTTCATAGAATGTCAATAATTGGCTACATCAGCTATCAGGAATCAGACTAGTCCGGATGATCTCTTGGGAAGGCATTAAACGAATACATCAATGATCAGTTTCGTGTTCAGTTAAATATCCTTCTGAGATCGTCTCTAGGGATGGGTACTGCATTGGGTCGCTGAACCAGTTGTACAATATGGCTGCAAACTTATAATACTTAATCATCCCTGAGACATATTTGGATTTCCTGATTTAAATGGTAGGATGTTCATTCTGATTTTCAGGGGCGTGAATGATTTAAGTCAGTCTACAAGGACATTTTTTAAAAAAGTTATAAGATTTTATCTGAACAAATAAATTTTTTAGAAAAAAAAATAGGTGAAGTTGTTAAGTTGACAATATCACGTAGGCACAGCAATTAGTTCTATGATGCGAAAACTGAGCTCAAAGGTTATGCCATCATGATTGGGTTTGAACAAACATCCTTTTTAATTTTCAATGTTTTATTAACATAAAAATTTGATTTGTGAATTATGATTAAATGACAATTGTAAAGCATGTGAAAGTTTTCTTGACAACCACGAGAGCCGTACGACTTAGAGAGATGGTTTGATTTTCTCACTGCTATCAAGCTAACATACCTTCAGGTGTATAGATTCTAATGAGTTTAAGATGAAGCATCAACACCTAACGCAGACAGTACTTGTGTCAGATTTACATTACATGGGTGTATGGTCTAGCTATCATGGCCGTTATAATGGGATGTCCTGGCTGGGTGTTGGAAATCAGTAGTTCTTATTTACTGAGATATGCATATAATGTCTGTTTAATGATGTATGATGGTTTTACTGTGACTTCGGTAGTATGCGTTTCAGGAATAGCTCCAAAAGAAGTTATATTAACGTCTTTAAAATGCAACTGTTTCCACCAAACAACTTCGTTAATATTTGGAAAGGTTATCCTTGAAAAAACTTCACTAAGATTAAGAAAAGTCAAACTAAAATTTATATTGTCTTGAAAAGCAAGATTCCAATTGTATTTTAGATTAGAATTTTATTACATCTTCCGAACTTGTTTTTAAAAAAAAAAAATTTTGTTGTGAAATTTTTCCCGCGGGTGTAATACTTTGTTAAATATGACTATGTTGCAAAGAGTTTACAGATGTTATTTATCACAATACCAAAAACACTCGCAGAAAATATCCATGTTTCCGTAATTTAATTAAGAAGGCTTCATAATTAATATATAGTTAATGTAATTAATTCTGGCAACCGGGACCATATACTCTTTGTTGGACCCAGAAATGGAAGATAAGGGACACAGATATGATTCTCTGAACCTAGATTTCCAGATTTTTAAGAAAATAACGTATATATATATAAGTTGCGAGTACTAGATATAGTATAACATTCCTACCGCTTCCTGGAGTTTAACCAACAATATTAAAGGTCAATGATTGTTTCAAACTTTAGAATTCTGTAGTGTGTTTATAGAATGGATATGGGAAATTCCCTAACCAGAGCTCCTGACGGAACACAAAATCCAGGTGATATAACATCACCTAGCACCAGTCTGTACATTGTTTATGGTAGCCTTGGTCAGGAATGGTCAGTTCTTGGTCAGGTATGTGTCAGGCCTTGGCTCTGCGGACTGCTGTTACAGGTGTAGTAGTTACATCTCAGGATGGGTTTTCCAAAAAAGACATTTTTTCATGTATCCTTCATGTGTGTATCTTCTCATGACCTTTACCCTTTGGTGCTTTCCTTCCAGCCCCCTTGTAATTAGTCCCCTCTATGATTTCTACCAGTAATTTCCTATATTCCCATATCGCACTTTCCCTATCCTACACTTCCAACTTCCCTTGTTGATCTTTTGTTATCCACTCTAGGCTCCTGTAGCTTGGTTCCTTCTTCTCTCGTGTCCCTCTTTATCACCTTAGGCTCCTTTAACCCCTTTATTAATTCCCTCTCTGTCCTTTTTACACTCCTCTCTAGTTTCTTATATCTCCCTACTTCTCTTACCATTTCCGACCCTTAAACCTTAGCCTATCTACAGTTCCCCTAGTTAGACTTATACTCCTAAACTTTGCCTTTTTCCAAACCTTTGTAGCCTTTCCTGCTCTGTATCTCTCTAGGTCACACCTCTCCTTCGAGACCAATTGTTACTTCCTGTAAGCCTCATCCTCCAGTCCCTATGTCATTTCTATCTTTGAGACCTTCTAACACCACCTTTACTTTCCTGTGAAGGCATGCTTGCCCCTTCCGCCTTTTAAGCCCCTGGTTATGGCTTCAGGGTGCTCCCTGCCAATCCTCCTGTGGGTTTTTTTTGCAATTAAGAGTTGTCCTGTTAAGGCCCCTGCATACCCTGTTTGCCGGTCAGATTTCGTTCCAAACCTCCCTGCTGTTTCTTCCTTCCAGTTCCCTGTACCACCTCTAGTCTCGCGAAAAAACTGCCTTACCTACCAAGCCATGGGTGCGCGGATATAAATAACAAATAATTACCACAGCCCTTCCAATAGACTTCACACACAAACTCCATGCTGGGGGTCAGTTCCTTTAATAACATTAACTGTTGAATACGATGTGTCCCATTCCTTTCCTACCCATTTATTCCTTTTCCCCCTTATCTTAGGCTGGCACACCTTTCCCTCCAGCCCCTCAGTCCTTTCTAGCCCTTTCCTCGTACTGCCTCCCCTCTTGTCGCCGTCCTTGAACACTCTTTCCTTAACCTCATCTTCCCTGGTCTCCCCCTCCAGCTCCTCTGCTTGTTATTCTCCAGCCCTTTCTGCTGTTCCTCCCCTCCACCCCACCACCACCTCGCCCCCTCCCCTTTAGAGCCTCACTCTACCATTACCCACTGTTTACACAAATGCTCATGCGGCCTGACCTGATGGAGTAACTGGCCATTATGAGTAGCAGACATTCTCAGCTAATCACTGACCATTATGTGTTATGGACGCCTTATCCTCCAGGAGTTTCCGGACTCCTCCGCCTCCCTTGTTTTGTTTCGGAATACCTACAGGGCCTGTTCTCGGGGTGGGTATATGTTCGAGTGACACCTGGTGTCAACACGTGTTAACCCGGCCTGTTAAACTTCTTCAAATTGGACATGATTTATGTTAATACCTTGAACTGTTGGTAGAATTTACGTCACTAATGCAGGGCGCTTGTTTTTAAATTATATAATATTTATATATTTAAATGATTGATTTATTTATTTCTGCAATGTTGAATGTTATATAACCTGCATGGTAGATTGGTCGATATACACCTGTGAACTTCTATGTAGATCCATAAAAATTACTTGCTCATACCTTAATGTTTGTAATACTCTTAATGTGGACATCGGATTATCTAGTGGCGGTGCTGTCCATGAATAATTCAAAGGCAAATATCCACATACATTGAAATTCCTCTGAATATACAAACTCTAATTTTAAATAGCTGCCAAATAAATAAGTTTTGGGTGACAATATAAGTATATGGAAATGAGTAGTGTGTGTCTTTATTAGCTTAATTCGTTTTATGCCTGAATGATGTGTCGCTGTATTAATCAAAGTTAAACGCAATAAAAATTGATCTTGTTTCACTGATCTCAAGGCCATACCGATTTTTTTTATGGCTCTACTCTCGTTTTAAAACAGGTGACTTGTTTAACTGCTGTTTTCAATGGGCGAAGTTTTTAAGGCTGTAACATTGGAATTTTCCTTTAACGGAGATTTCCATCATTTTTTGTTTAATAGATGTAAAGAAGGGGGGAGGTTTTATGTGAGTTTTTAAATGTTTGGCACATATTGCCTTTGACCTAAGAATTTGATAGTGTTTAATTTGTAAATAATTTAAATGAAAAAGGAAAAGGATGTTAATAATCTTTAATTTGTTAACACAAAAATTAAATAAAGTGAAAAAACAATATAAAAGTATTTTATACAAATGTTGTGGGCAATAGAAGAATATTCAGTTTTCTTTATTATATAATTAACAATAAACTGATACTTAAAAAACCACAGTAAATATAAATGTATATTAAGAACTTGGTAAGACTTAATTATTAAAAAGGTTTTTCAGTTTTTACGTTTTAGATCAAACATGTTTTTAAAGAAAAATTGTCAAGAATGATTTCCCAAAAAATTTTGAATATGATTGCTAGTTAAACACAAGGGCGTTACGAGGGAAGCTTAGGAAGGGTTGAAATAGGAGTTGGGAGGAAGGGGTAATCTGTGGGGTGGGGTTTGTTGAGGGAAAAGGTCTTAATCAGCATTGGTTTTTTTCTACTTAAACAAGAACTTTTTCACACATCACACCTGAGTATTATAAAGATTATGTACATGGAATCGGTATCTTGTCATTTACTGAAACAGATTGTACTCCTGATGGAGGTCTACTTAACTATTGATGGAACATTGTTGGCAGCGGCGACAGTTATACATCAGGGAATCGGCTTTGTTTAATCTTGTGTCATTCACTTATTACATGTTTATTTGTCTGAAGGAGCGCGACTCTTCAGGAGCTCAATGACTTGGCAGGAGATGGATAGTTTGGAAAAACTATTTGATAATGGAAACCTGTGGTTTTTCATGTTAGCAAATTTTTTCTTTTATTAACATTGCCCATTATAATAATTGGACGGGCTTTTGCATGTTGTTTTTTGTTTGTTAAAATATGTCTTGTATGCAATTGATTAACTTAAAAGAAAAATAACAAAAATTCTGTATCAAGTTTGAAACACACAGGTTATTTGCGGTACTGACAGGTAGGTTGCTGGTTTTTTCTACCAGTAGTCTGGGTCTCCAACTAAAGTTAAAACAACTTTAAGAGATTCCTTGGCTTGTTAACTTATATACGGGTGATTCGGGCGCTGTACGTTGTGATTAAGCTGCTCACCTTATCACTAGCCGGCTTTGGGTTCGATCTACAGACGTGCAGGTTTAAGAGGTCACCTGCCCAATCACACAAATTTTCTCTAGGCACACAGTTTTCCCTCATACCTAAGACTGTCCGGGCCATAGAAATGAAAAATTTACATAAGTTGTTTTAACTTGTTTCTTAAGCTTAATCTAAAATAATGAAGTTTATATTTTTTGGATGGATCATAAAATGTTCATTTCATATGAGATTTTAAAAACGACTTTTTTTCTGTGAGCCCTTGGCTAATAGCTAAGATACTTTTATCATATTACAATAATTTTACATTTTGAAGAATTTTTCATGTCAAAAA
>SAYR01000942.1:16220-54295 GCA_004382745.1 Argopecten irradians irradians | reverse complement strand
ATTGTGTTATTACCATTCCCTATATATGTAGCTATGTATCCACCTAGACAATAATGATTGTGTTATTACCATTCCCTATATATGTAGGTATGTATCCACCCAGACAATAGTTATTGTGTTATTACCATTCCCTATATATGTAGCCATGTATATACCCAGACAATAATGATTGTGTTATTACCATTCCCTGTATATGTAGCTATGTATCCACCTAGACAATAATGATTGTGTTATGACCATTCCCTATATATGTAGGTATGTATCCACCCAGACAATAGTTATTGTGTTATTACCATTCCCTATATATGTAGCCATGTATATACCCAGACAATAATGATTGTGTTATTACCATTCCCTATATATGTAGCCCTATATATGTATGTATATGTGTGTGTGACCATTAGCTGTAATCACTACTTGGTATATACCTTTGTATTAATTACAGGACAATCCATTCAAAAAGAAAATGCAAATACATAAGAATGGAGACTTTGTATTTGAATTTGACTTGACTGCTCTTGGAAGGACCTCTGTCCGAATAAAAGCATCTAGAAGTGCCAGTTTAGCTGTTTATACACCCAACCTCATAGTAAGTAACACCAGAGAAATGTGCTGATATCTTAGATACACTGGCCACCATCAACGTAATACTGAAACAAATATATTCCAGGAATATGAAGTTTTGAACTTTGTTAATTTTCATTTAGTAAAGGTATTTAAATGATAAGATTTTCTTAGAGAAAAAGAAAATTTAGTAGAGCAATAAGTAGTTCAAAAAGTGTATGCATCATTAGTTATTAAATATTTACTCACTACATTTATTCATTTAGTCCTAAAATAAGCAGAAAATTTAATTTAAGTTTAAAATTTGGTTATACATGTATCATATTAATGTCTTTCATCTATTTACAGAAAAAGGAAAAGATTGATACCAAGAATAAGGAGAATTTTCATGACGGTCGAATTCTCAAGTGTTGTGGGGCGTTTCCTACAGGTTTGACCAGATATCACTAATAAAATCTTGATCTCTTTCCTCCCAATATTTGTATTGGGTTGATGTGGTCTATGTTACAGATACATGTTTTATGATTTTGTGAACATTTATTATAGTTCCATCCATATTTCTCTCAGTTTAATGTGTGTTAAAATGTTCCTGTGATAATATTGTTGCACAGTATAAATTGATGAATTTATGCCATTTAAAGCAGCATCATAACATATGAATAATTTAGATTCAAGGGGGACAACTTTTACAATATTGTCTGCTGATCTTGTGCCACAGTCTGTTTGACAAATCACGATTCATTATTCTGTTGTATGTCTGTAGTCAGAAAACAATCAAACTCTATAATTGTTGGAGAATCTTCTGACTTGTGACAATGTCAAATATTCAGCATGTTATTTCCCAATCATTGACCTGTAACATAATGTTATCTGTATTCCTGAGTTTTGTCTCTCTGTTTATAATGACTTAAAAAGCCGAAAACAGACCACATAATAACAAATATGATAATGTTATGAGAGAAACACTCTTTTGATATACATGTGTGTATGGATATTCCATCCACAAGGTCACAAGATGTACCTGATAAGCCTTAGATGTCATGCTATGTACACCCTTTAATTGGAGTATCTGTATAGTAATTATGTAAATACTGTATCATGATATTCCTTTTTATTCAATCTTGCATCTGTTGTCATATTTTATTTTTCCTGTCAAGCCATTATTCATACAAACAAAAATAAAGACATACAACGTTGTCTAAAGAGACCACAAACATATGTATTGATAACCCCTGAGGTTTTGTGTATATTTCAGTGCTAGAGAGTCGGATGTTAGTGATGTGGCCAGCGCTGGAGACTGGTCTCCTTAACAATAACAACGGGGACCTGGTATTTACAGGTAAGTCTAACTAGTGATACAACCTGTCTATTTATTGTCCCTTTATGATACTATCTCTCCCCTGAGATGTAACACCTATATAACACTTTCTGTCCCTGTCTATTGTCCCTTTATGATTCTATCTCTCTCCTGTGATGTAACACCTATATAATACTTTCTGTCCCGGTCTTATTATTGTCACTTTATGATACAATCTCTCTCCTGTGATGTAACACCTATATAACACTTTCTGTCCCGGTCTTATTATTGTCCCTTTATGATACTGTCTCTCCCCTGTGATGTAACACCTATATAACACTTTCTGTCCCTGTCTATTTATTGTCCCTTTATGATACTATCTCTCCCCTGTGATGTAACACCTATATAACACTTTCTGTCCCTGTCTATTTATTGTTCCTTTATGATACAATCTCTCTCCTGTGATGTAACACCTATATAACACTTTCTGTCCCTGTCTATTTATTGTCCCTTTATGATACTATCTCTCTCCTGTGATGTAACACCTATATAACACTTTCTGTCCCTGTCTATTTATTGTCCCTTTATGATACTATCTCTCCCCTGTGATGTAACACCTTCATACCACTTTCTGTCCCTGTCTATTTATTGTCCCTTTATGATACTATCTCTCTCCTGTGATGTAACACCTATATAACACTTTCTGTCCCTGTCTATTTATTGTCCCTTTATGATACTATCCCTCCCCTGTGATGTTACACACTATATAACACTTTCTTTCCCTGTCAATTTATTGACCCTTTATGATACAATCTCTCTCCTGTGATGTAACACCTATATAACACTTTCTGTCCCTGTCTATTTATTGTCCCTTTATGATACAATCTCTCCTGTGATGTAACACCTATATACCACTGTCTGTCCCTGTCTATTTATTGTCCCTTTATGATACTATCTCTCCCCTGTGATGTTACACCTATATAACACTTTCTTGTCCCTGTCAATTTATTGTCCCTTTATGATACTATTCTCTCCTGTGATGTAACACCTATATAACACTTTCTGTCCCGGTCTATTTATTGTCCCCTTTATGATCTATCTCTCTCCTGTGATGTAACCCTATATAAAACTTTCCCTGTCCGGTCTATTTATTGTCCCTTTATGATACTATCTCTCTCCTGTGATGTAACACCTATATAACACTTTCTGTCCCGGTCTATTGTCCCTTTATGATACTATCTCTCCCCTGTGATGTAACACCATCATACCACTTTCTGTCCCTGTCTATTTATTGTCCCTTTATGATACTATCTCTCTCCTGTGATGTAACACCTATATAACACTTTCTGTCCCTGTCTATTTATTGTCCCTTTATGATACTATCTCTCCCTGTGATGTAACAACCTATATAAACTTTCTGTCCCTGTCTATTTATTGTCCCTTTATGATACTATCTCTCCCCTGTGATGTAACACCTATATAACACTTTCTGTCCCTGTCTATTTATTGTCCCTTTATGATACTATCTCTCCCCTGTGATGTAACACCTTCATACCACTTTCTGTCCCTGTCTATTTATTGTCCCTTTATGATACTATCTCTCTCCTGTGATGTAACACCTATATAACACTTTCTGTCCCTGTCTATTTATTGTCCCTTTATGAACTAATCCTCCCCTGTGATGTACACCCTATATAACACTTTCTTGTCCCTGTCAATTTATTGTCCTTTATGATACAATCTCTCCCTGTGATGTAACACCTATATAACACTTTCTGTCCTGTCAAATTTATTGTCCCTTTATGATACTATCTCTCCCCTGTGATGTAACACCTATATAACACTTTCTGTCCTAGTCTATTTATTGTCCCTTTATGATACTATCTCTCCCTGTGATGTTAACACCTATATAACACTTTTCTGTCCCTGTTCAATTTAATTGTCCTTTATGATACTATCTCTCCCTGTGATGTAACACCTATATAACACTTTTCTGTCCCTGTCTATTTATTGTCCTTTATGATACTATCTCTCTCCTGTGATGTAACACCTATATAACACTTTCTGCGCCGTCTGTTTATTGTCCTTTATGATACTATCTCTCCCTGTGATGTAACACCTATATAACACTTTCTGTACTGTCTATTTATTGTCCCTTTATGATACTATCTCTCTCCTGTGATGTAACACCTATATAACACTTTCTGTCCCTGTCTATTTATTGTCCCTTTATGATACTATCTCTCTCCTGTGATGTAACACCTATATAACACTTTCTGTCCCTGTCTTTTTATTGTCCTGTTATGATACTGTCTCTCCCCTGTGAATGTAACACCTATATAACACTTTCTGTCCCGGTCATATTTATTGTCTCTTTATGATACTATCTCTCCCCTGTGATGTAACACCTATATACAACTTTCTGTCCTGTCTATTTATTGTCCTTTATGATACTATCTCTCTCCTGTGATGTAACACCTTATATACCATTTCTGTCCTGTCTATTTATTGTCCTTTATGATACTATCTCTCTCCTGTGATGTAACACCTATATAACACTTACTGTACTGTCTATTTATTGTCCCTTTATGATACTATCTCTCTCCTGTGATGTAACACCTATATAACACTTTCTGTCCCTGTCTGTTTATTGTCCCTTTATGATACTATCTCTCCCCTGTGATGTAACACCTATATAACACTTTCTGTCCCGGTCTATTTATTGTTCCTTTATGATACTATCTCTCTCCTGTGATGTAACACCTATATAACATTCTTTCTGGCCTGTCTATTTATTGTCTCCTTTATGATACTATTCTCTCCTGTGATGTAACACCTATTATAACATTTCTGTCCCTGTCTGTTTATTGTCCTTTATGATACTATCTCTCCCTGTGATGTAACACCTATATACACTTTCTGTCCTGTCTATTTATTGTCCCTTTATGATACTATCTCTCTCCTGTGATGTAACACCTATATAACACTTTCTGTCCTGTCTGTTTATTGTCCCTTTATGATACTATCTCTCCCCTGTGATGTAACACCTATATAACACTTTCTGTCCCGGTCTATTTATTGTTTCTTTATGATACTATCTCTCTCCTGTGATGTAACACCTATATAACACTTTCTGTCCCTGTCTATTTATTGTCCCTTTATGATACTATCTCTCTCCTGTGATGTAACACCTATATAACACTTTCTGTCCCTGTCTGTTTATTGTCCCTTTATGATACTATCTCTCCCCTGTGATGTAACACCTATATAACACTTACTGTACTGTCTATTTATTGTCCCTTTATGATACTATCTCTCCCCTGTGATGTACACCTATATAACACTTTCTGTCCCTGTCTATTTATTGTCCCTTTATGATACTATCTCTCCCTGTGATGTAACACCTATATAACACTTTCTGTCTGTCATTTATTGTCCCTTTTATGATACTATCTCTCTCCTGTGATGTAACACCTATATAACACTTTTCTGTCCCGTGTCTATTTATTGTCACTTTATGATACAATCTCTCTCCTGTGATGTAACACCTATATACCACTGTCTGTCCCTGTCTATTTATTGTCCCTTTATGATACTGTCTCTCCCCCGGGATATAACACCTATATAACACTTTCTGTCCCTGTCTATTTATTGTCCCTTTATGATACTGTCTCTCCCCTGGGATGTAACACCTATATAACACTTTCTGTCCTGTCTATTTATTGTCCCTTTATGATACTATCTCTCCCCTGTGATGTAACACCTATATAACACTTACTGTACTGTCTATTTATTGTCCCTTTATGATACTATCTCTCCCCTGTGATGTAACACCTATATAAACACTTTCTGTCCCGTCTGTTTATTGTCCCTTTATGATAACGTCTCTCCCGCTGTGATGTAACACCTATATAACACTTTCTGTCCCTGTCTTTTATTGTTCCTTTATGATACTATCTCTCTCCTGTGATGTTAACACTATATAACACTTTCTGTCCCCTGTCTATTTATTGTTCCCTTATGATACTATCTCTCTCCTGTGATGTAACCCTATAATAACACTTTCTGTCCCTGTCTATTTATTGTCCTTTATGAATACAATCTCTCTCCTGTGATGTAACACCTATAATAACACTTTCTGTCCTGCTGTCTATTTATTGTCCCTTTATGATACTATCTCCTCCTGTGATGTAACACCTATATACACTTTCTGTCCTGTCTGTTTATTGTCCCTTTATGATACTATCCTCTCCCCTGGTGATGTAACCCTATATAACACTTCTGTACCTGTCTATTTATTGTCCCTTTATGATACTATCTCTCTCCTGTGATGTAACACTATATAACACTTTCTGTCCCTGTTGTTTATAGTCCTTTATGAATACTATCTCTCCCCTGTGATGTAACACCTATATAACACTTTCTGTCCTGTCTATTTATTGTCCCTATTATGATACTGTCCTCTCCCCTGTGATGTAGCACCCTATATAACACTTTCTGTCCCCTGTTCTATTTATTGTTCTCTTTATGATACATCTCTCTCCTGTGATGTACACACCTATATAACACTTTCTGTCCTGTCTATTTTTGACCCTTATGAACTATCTCTCCCTGTGATGTAACACCTATTAACACTTTTCTGTCCCTGTCTATTTATTTGCCCTTTATGATACTATCTCTTCCCCTGTGATGTAACACCTATATAACACTTTCTGTCCCTGTCTATTTATTGTCCCTTTATGATACTGTCTCTCCCTGTGATGTAAACACCTATATAACACTTTCTGTCCCTGTCTATTTATTGTCCCTTTATGATACTCGTCTCTCCTTGTGGATGTACACCTATATAACACTTTCTGTCCCGGTCCTATTTATTGTTCTTTATGATACTATCTCTCTCCTGTGATGTAACACCTATAATAAACTTTCTGTCCCTGTCTATTATTGTCCCTTTATGAAATACTATCTCTCTCCTGGATGTAACACCTTATAACACTTTCTGTCCTGTCTATTTATTTGTCCTTTATGATACTAATCCTCTCCCCTGTGATGTAACACCTATATAACAATTTTTCCCTGTCTGTTTTATTGTCCCTTTATGATACTATCTCTCCCCTGTGATGTACACCTATATAACACTTTCTGTCTGTCTATTTATTGTCCCTTTATGATACTATCTCTCCCCTGTGATTTACACCTATATAACACTTTTCTGTCCCTGTCTGTTATTGTCCCTTTATGAATACTATTCTCTCCTGTGATGTAACACCTATATAACACTTTCTGTCCTGTCTATTTATTGTCCCTTTATGATACAATCTCTCTCCTGTGATGTACACCTATATAACACTTTCTGTCCCGTCTATTTATTGTCCTTTATGATACTATCTCTCTCCTGTGATGTAACACCTATATAACACTTTCTGTCCCTGTCTATTTATTTCCTTTATGATACTCTCTCTCCCTGTGATGTTACACTTATAAACACTTTCTGTCCCTGTCTATTTATTGTTCCTTTATATGATACTATCTCTCCCCTGTGATGTAATCACCTATATAACACTTTCTGTCCCTGTTATTTATTGTCCCTTTATGATACTATCTCTCCCCTGTTGATGTAACACCTATTATAATACGCACTTTCTGTCACCTGTTATTTATTGTCCCTTTATGGATACTATCTCTCTCCCTGTGATGTAACACTTATATAACACTTTCTGTCCCTGTCTGTTATTTATTGTCCCTTTATGATACTATCTCTCCCCTGTGATGTAACTATATAACACTTTCTGTCCTGTCTATTTATTGTCCCTTTATGATACTATCTCTCTCTCTGTGATGTAACACCCTATATAACACTTTCTGTCCCTGTCCTATTTATTGTCCCTTTATGATACATATCTCTCTCCTGTGATGTAACACCTATATAACACTTTCTGTCCCTGTCTGTTTATTGTCCCTTTATGATACTATCTCTCCCCTGTGATGTAACACCTATATAACACTTTCTGTCCCTGTCTGTTTATTGTCCCTTTATGATACTATCTCTCTCCTGTGATGTAACACCTATATAACACTTTCTGTCCCTGTCTATTTATTGTCCCTTTATGATACTATCTCTCTCCTGTGATGTAACACCTATATAACACTTTCTGTTCGTGGTTATTATTGTCCCTTTATGATACTATCTCTCCCCTGTGATGTAACCCTATATAACACTTTCTGTCCCTGTCTATTTATTGGGTCCCTTTTATGATACTATCTCTCCCCTGTGATGTAACATATATACACTTCCTGTCTCTGTCAATTTATTGTCCCTTTATGATACTCATCTTCTCCTGTGATGTAACACCTATATATACCACTTTCTGTCCCTGTCTATTTATTGTCCCTTATATGATCTATCTCTCTCCTGTGATGTAACAACCTATATAACACTTTCTGTCCCTGTCTATTTATTGTCCCTTTATGATACTATCTCTCCCCTGTGATGTAACACCTATATAACACTTTCTGTCCCTGTCTATTTGTCCCTTTATGATACTATCTCTCTCCTGTGATGTAACACCTATATAAACACTTTCTGTCCCGGTCTATTTATTGTCCCCTATTATGATACTATTCTCTCCTGTGATGTAACACCTATATACACTTTTCTGTCCCGGTCTTAATTTATTGTCACTTTATATGATACAATCTCTCTCCTGTGATGTAACACCTATATAACACTTTCTGTCCCTGTTCTGATTTTTGTCCCTTATGATACTATCTCTCTCCTGTGGATGTAACACCTATATAACACTTTTCTCCCTGTCTATTATTGTCCCTTATGATACTATCTCTCTCCTGTGATGTAACAACTATATAACACTTTCCTGTCCTGTCTATTTATTGCCCTTTATAATACAATCTCTCTCCTGTGATGTAACACCTATATAACACTTTCTGTCCCTGTCTATTTATTGTCCCTTTATGAAACTATCTCTCTCCTGTGATGTAACACGCTATATCCAATGTTCTGTCCCTGTCTATTTATTGTCCCTTTATGATACATCTCTCTCCTGTGATGTAACACCTATATAACACTTTCTGTCCCTGTCTATTTATTGTCCCTTTAATTAATTAGTTAATATAGTCAGTTACTGACCCACATAAAGGCATTGAGGGTCAGTAAGATTTATAGGGGGCGAGGGCGTAGCCCGAGCCTCCTATACTTCTTACTGACCCTCTATGCCTTTATATGGGGTCAGTAACTGACTATATAACGAATTTATCGCATCAAGGACCATTTATTTGTTTCATTAGATCTTTTCTTCCTATTTGTTTTCTCAAGAATCTGTTGTATCAAACCTGAACCATGCTGGCGAAGTATACAACAATCGCCGCTTTTTAAATATTTGGCCTACAGTAGGCCTACATATTTATTTATGTATTTCTTTCCGGAATCTGCAAATAACTGTATAAGGAACCTGAAGAACAATACTGAGTAACTCATAAATCAACAATAGGCCTAATTCGACATTCCAGGTGCACAATAGGCCTACCTCAATGCGACATCAGACTGGTTGTATATTGAAAGCATCACAAACAGAAGTGACACAAACATCCATCCAACAT
Source organism: Argopecten irradians irradians (assembly GCA_004382745.1). Lineage (NCBI taxonomy): Eukaryota > Metazoa > Mollusca > Bivalvia > Pectinida > Pectinidae > Argopecten > Argopecten irradians. The sequence continues at coordinate 44,817 of SAYR01000942.1, read as the reverse complement.
TTATAGCGCAGACTCATGATCATCTCTGCATTCTCGCTGAAATAATCACTTAAAGTAATGCCGATAAATTAGCTGTAGAGTGAGGGTTGATAGATCTAAAGATACGAACCCCTCCATTTGTTTATGGTGTCGCAGTCAAGAAAACGCTTGAATTCTTACGTTTGACTTTCAGCGCTTCATCAACTTTCGAACTGGCGTAGGGGAAGCAACTCGTATTTAAAAAATGCGTTTCATTTAATTTGAAGTACTAAAACGATTTTAAATGAATCTTACAAAAAAATAAATAAGTAAAATATATTTTTACGGTAAAGAAATGGTATATTTAGTTGAAGAGAATGTGTTAAAATTTTGAAGTGAGAGCGACAGCTGCCATATTGCACCATAATAAAATTTACTGACCCCCTATAAAGTATTAAAGGGTCACCACGTGACGGCTCTCCGCCAATCATTTGGGGACATTTCTGTCCGAGGTGCGATAAGATACTATCTATCTCCTGTGATGTAACACCTATATAACACTTTCGGTCCTATTACTACAGGAACTGCAGGTGTGATGCTGCCTGAGGATTTGAGATGGGATGATGTGATGTGTCCTACTCCACGGATGTCACTAAAACCGGTTCTCTTCCATCCTCTGTGTGTGGCTAACGGTGGGTAACTTCTGATGAGTTCGATTGTTTCAACTTAAATATCCTGATACTGTAGATATTTTGAGTATCCATAGTTAACAATATGTTAAAGGTAACTTTTTCTTGTGTTAGAAAGGAACCTTTCATTGGTATATTCATCTGATTTAAAGGTGAACTTGATTCATCTGGTGTAAAGGTGAGCTTGATTCATCTGATATATAGGTGAACTTGATTCATCTGGTGTAAAGGTGAACTTGATTCATCTGGTGTAAAGGTGAACTTGATTCATCTGTTGTAAAGGTGAGCTTGATTCATCTGATATAAAGGTGAACTTGATTCATCTGGTGTAAAGGTGAACTTGATTCATTTGGTGTGAAAGTGAACTTGATTCATATGGTGTAAAGGTGAACTTAAATCATCTAGTTTAAAGGTGAACATGATTTGCCTGGTTTAATGGTGACATTGACTACTGTGAAATCATTTATGTTCGTTGGGCTCAATTTTCGTGGATTCTAAAATTTTACAATTTCGTTGGCACTTAAATTCGTGGAGAAGACCTTACACATTACTGTTAAAATACACAGTCGACACTGTCACCCGTATTGTTTGATCTCTCAAGCGGAACTAAGCTCTACCACACAACACAGTAACAATCACAAGCTAGAGTCGGTACTCAGCCAGTGTTTTGGTACATGTAGATGAAGTCTATGAAATTCTGAAAACTATCTTTGTTTGAACAATATTTTCCAACTTTGAACTTGTCATGCTTGTCCCTGAAATAGACCTTATGTAATGAGGTAATAATTATCCTACAATGTATGAACGCATTAACTTACATGACATTGGTATAGGTATATATATATTTTCGTGGGGATGTAAATTCGTTGATTTTGGTCAAAAAACGAAATCCACGAAAATTCAACCCCCACGAAAATTAATGATTTCACAGTAATCAGGTTTATAGATGAACTTGAGTCATTTGGTGTAAAGGTGAACTTGATTCATCTGGATACAAAGGTGAACTTGGTTCATCTGGTGTAAAGGTGACCTTGATTCGTCTGATTTATAGGTGAACTTGATTTGTCTGATTTAAAGATGAACTTAATTCATCTGGGTATAAAGGTGAACTTGATTCATCTGGTGAAAAGATGAACTTTATTTATCTGGTGTAAAGATGAATTTGATTCATCTGGGTATAAAGGTGAACTTGATTCATCTTGTATAAAGGTGAACTTGATTCATCTGATTTAAAGGTGAACTTGATTTATTTGGTGTAAAGATGAACTTGATTCAACTGGGTATAAAGGTGAATTTGATTCATCTGGTATAAAGGTGAACTTGATTCATCTGGATACAAAGGTGAACTTGGTTCATTTGGATATAAAGGTGAACTTGGTTCACCTGGTGTAAAGATGAACTTTATTTATCTAGTGTAAAGATGAACTTGATTCATCTGGGTATAAAGGTGAACTTGATTCATCTGGTATAAAGGTGAACTTTATGAATCTGGTTTAAAGATGAACTTGATTCATCTGGGTATAAAGGTGAACTTGATTCATCTGGTGTTAAGGTGAACTTGATTCATCTGATTGAAAGGTGATTTTGACTTATTAGGTTTAAAGATAATCTTGATTCATTTGGTGTAAAAGTGAACTTTATTCATCTGGTTTTAAAGCAAACTTGGTTGATCAAGTTAAAGGTAATTTGGTTGTTAATTAACATTGTGCTATAAATTTGATATCAGTCTAAAAATATATTTTTAATAAACCATGTCTGTTCTGTGTCCTGATCTCTCATATCAAGCTTAAACACCTCACTTACATTTGAGTTAACAATATGGAGTCTGAATATATTGTGGAGATCATTTCCTTTAAACTGTATCCTGTATAACACATGTTTATAATTTATATTATCATATTTTTGTCTTTTATACAGTACACAATGGATTAGAGCTGGATTATAATACAACGTGGCGTCAACAATCATTTCTTATGCACTTGCTTAATGCTGAGGGCCATGCGCTGCAAGTCTCTGATGAAACCATGGGCCTTCTGATCTGGGCCTGGCAATGTCTACTAGTACACTACCCATTGGTATGTACACTCCTTAGTTATTTAGGGATAAATAGGATTAATCAAGAGGCTTAGATATCTGAGTCTAGTATGTAGTGATATATGCTAAGAAGATGGGCTGCCAGATTTGTTCTCATGATAACTGTAAACCTGTTCATTCAAAGCCACAGATATTAAAATTTTTGAATACCCGTAAATTTATTCTTTTTAATGCCAAGAGACCTGATATTTGACCATTGAATTCTGGAGTGGTGGCCTATCAAAGGTCTGAATTCACAGTGACCTGCTGGATAGTATTATTCAGAACTTTACATTGACTGGTCTGAAATGTTAATTTGTAATTTACTTATTAACAATGGAGCAGTAAAGACAATAAGCTATGGCTATGGACATTTAAGGACAGAACAACGCATTCTAGTGGTACTCATTTGGGATGATAATTTGTATTTTATTTTTGTGTTTTTTGTATGCTTTCATTTTAAATAGTTGGACTTACCGCCTGTTTATGACAAGCTGTTTCCCGAGCTTCCCTCTTTAACAGGAGTAGAAGACCACAAGGCAAAACTAGTAAGTCAGGATTAGGTCTCGGGATATGATTTAACTGCAATATTATATTCAGTCAGCATTAGGCCTAGATCTCAGGACATGATTTACCTGTAATGTTATATTCAGTCATTGGTAGATCAGGATTAGGTCTCGGGACATGATTTACCTGTAATATTATATTCAGTCAGGATTAGATCTCAGGACATGATTTACCTGTAATATTATATTCAGTCAGCATTAGGCCTAGATCTCAAGATATGATTTACCTGTAATATTATATTCAGTCAGCATTAGGCCTAGATCTCAGGACATGATTTACCTGTAATATTATATTCAGTCAGTATTAGATCTCAGGGGATTAGGTCTCGGGACATGATTTACCTGTAATATTATATTCAGTCAGGATTAGATCTCGGGACATGATTTACCTGTAATGTTATATTCAGTCAGTGGTAGACCAGGATTAGATGTTAGGACATGATTTACCTGTAATATTATATTCAGTCAGGATAAGATCTCAAGACATGATTTACCTGTAATATTATATTCAGTCAGGATTAGATCTCAGGGGATTAGATCTAAGGACATGATTTACCTGTAATATTATATTCAGTCAGGATTAGATCTTGGACATGATTTACCTGTAATGTTATATTCAGTCAGGATTAGATCTCAGGGGATTAGATCTCAGGACATGATTTACCTGTAATATTATATTCAGTCAGGATTAGATCTCAGGACATGATTAACCTGTAATATTGTATTCAGTCAGGATTAGATCTCAGGACATGATTTACCTGTAATGTTATATTCAGTCAGTGGTAGATCAGGATTAGATCTCAGGACATGATTTACCTGTAATGTTATATTCAGTCAGTGGTACATGTAGATCAGGATTAGATCTCAGGACATGATTTACCTGTAATGTTACATTCAGTCAGTGGTAGATCAGGATTAGATCTCAGGACATGATTTACCTGTAATGTTACATTCAATCAGTGGTAGATCAGGATTAGATCTCAGGACATGATTCTCCTGTAATGTTGCATTCAGTCAGTGGTAGATCATGATTAGATCTCATGACATGATTTACCTGTAATGTTATATTCAGTCAATGGGAGATCAGGATTAGATCTTGGACATGATTAACCTGTAATGTTATATTCAGTCAGTGGTACATGTAGATCAGGATTAGATCTCAGGACATGATTTACCTGTAATGTTATATTCAGTCAGGATTAGATCTCAGGGGATTAGATCTCAGGACATGATTTACCTGTAATATTATATTCAGTCAGGATTAGATCTCGGGACATGATTTACCTGTAATATTATATTCAGCCAGGATTAGATCTCAGGACATGATTTACTTGTAATATTATATTCAGTCAGGATTAGATCTCAGGACATGATTTACCTGTAATGTTATATTTAGTCATTGGTAGATCAGGATTAGGTCTCGGGACATGATTTACCTGTAATATTGTATTCAGTCAGGATTAGATCTCAGGACATGATTTACCTGTAATATTATATTCAGTCAGGATTAGATCTCAGGACATGATTTACCTGTAATGTTATATTCAGTCATTGGTAGATCAGGATTAGGTCTCGGGACATGATTTACCTGTACTATTATATTCAGTCAGGATTAAATCTCAGGACATGATTTACCTGTAATGTTATATTCAGTCAGGATTAGATCTCAGGACATGATTTACCTATAATGTTATATTCAGTCATTGGTAGATCAATATTAGATCTCAGGACATGATTTACCTGTAATGTTATATTCAGTCAGGTGTAGATCAGGATTAGATCTCAGGACATAATTTACCTGTAATGTTATATTCAGTCAGGTGTAGATCAGGATTAGATCTTGGACATGATTTACCTGTAATGTTATATTCAGTCAGTGGTAGATCAGGATTAGATCTTGGACATGATTTACTTTTAATGTTATGTTCAGTCAGTGGTAGATCAGGATTAGATCTTTGACATGATTTACCTGTAATGTTATATTCAGTCAGGGGTAGATCAGGATTAGATTTCAGGACATGATTTACCTGTAATGTTATATTCAGTCGGGGTAGATCAGGATTTGAGATCTAACCCTGATCTAATTCTGACTGAATATAACATTACATGTAAATCGTGTCCTGAGATCTGATCAGTGGTAGATCAGGATTAGATCTTGGACATGATTTACTTGTAATGTTATATTCAGTCAGTGGTACATGTAGATCAGGATTAGATCTCATGACATGATTTACCTGTAATGTTATATTCAGTCAGTGGTAGATCAGGATTAGATTTTGATCATGATTTACCTGTAATGTTATATTCAGTCAGTGGTAGATCAGGATTAGATCTCAGGACATGATTTACTTGTAATGTTATATTCAGTCAGTGGTACATCAGGATTAGATCTCATGACATGATTTACTTGTAATGTTATATTCAGTCAGTGGTAGATCAGGATTAGATCTCAGGACATGATTTACCTGTAATGTTATATTCAGTCAGTGGTAGATCAGGATTAGATCTCAGGACATGATTTACCTGTAATGTTATATTCAGTCAGTGGTAGATCAGGATTAGATCTCAGGACATGATTTACCTGTAATGTTATATTCAGTCAGTGGTAGATCAGGATTAGATCTCAGGACATGATTTACCTGTAATGTTATATTCAGTCAGTGGTAGATCAGGATTAGATCTCAGGACATGATTTACTTGTAATGTTACATTCAGTCAGTGGTAGATCAGGATTAGATCTCATGACATGATTTACCTGTAATGCTTATAAACTCACAACTGCACTGTTTTTCAAAAACTCCATCGGATTTAGCACATAATTGTCGTTTGCTTTGTTCCATAAGCCTATTTTTAGGTCATCTGACCCGAAGGGTCAGGATGACCTATAGTCATCGTGATTCGTCTGTCGTCGTCCGCCGTTCCGCCGTGCGCCGTCCGTCGTGCGCTAAACTTTTTCCTTTTAAAACGCTACTCCTCCTTAACGGCTAACCGGATTTCATCCATATTTGGTGTGAAGCATCATTAGGGAAGGACCAATCCATATTTTATATAAATGAGCTTTGGTCCAAACCCCTAGGCCTGAGGGGCTGGGGCTCCAAAAGGGCAAATTTCCTTATTTTTTAAGCTTATAAAATCCTACTCCTCCTTCATCCTTGGGTTGATTTCATCCATATTTGGTGTGAAACATCATTAGGAAGGACAATCATATTTATAAAATGAGCCTGGTCCGACCCCTAGGGGCTGAGGAGGGTGGGGCCCAAAAAGGGGCAAATTTTCTTAATTTTAGCTTATAAATCCTACTCCTCCTTCATCCTTGGATGGATTTCATCCATATTTGGTGTGAAACCATCATTAGGGAAGGACAATCATTATTTTATATAAATGAGCCTGGTCCGACCCCTAGGGCTTAGGGGTGGGGCCCCAAAAAGGGCAAATTTCCTTAGTTAAAGCTTTAAAATCCTACTCCTCCTTTCATCCTTGGGTTGATTTCATCCATATTTGTGTGAAACATCAATAGGAACGACAATCATATTTTATATAAATGAGCCTGGTTCGACCCCTAGGGGCTGAGGGGTGGGGCCCCCAAAAAGCGCAAATTTTCTTAATTTTAGCTTCAAATCCTACTCCTCCTTCATCCTTGATGGATTTCATCCATATTTGGTGTGAAACATCATTAGCGAAGGACAATCATATTTTATATAATTGAGCCTGGTCCGACCCCTAGGGGCTGAGGGGTGGGGCCCACAAAAGGGCAAATTTTCTTAATTTTAGCTTTAAAATTCCTACTCCTCCTTCATCCTTGGATGGATTTCATCCATATTTTGGTGTGAAACATTATTTGGAAAGACAATCATATTTTCATATAAATGCAGCTTGGTCCAACCCCTAGGGGCTTGAGGGTGGCGCCCCAAAAAGTGCAAATTTTCTTATTTTAAGCTTTTAAATCCTACTCCTCCTTCATCCTTGGGTTGATTTCATCCATATTTAGTATGAAACATCATTAGGGAAGGACAATCATATTTATATAAATGAGCCTGGTCCGACATCTAGGGTCAGAGGGGCGGGGCCCCAAAAGGGGCAAATTTTCTTAATTTTAGCTTTAAAATCCTACTCCTCCTTCATTCTTAGATGGATTTCATCCATTTTTGAGTGTGAAACATCTTTGGGGAGGACAATTATTTTTTATATAAATGAGCTTGTCCGACCCCTAGGGGCTGAGGGTGTGGGCCCCAAAAGGGCAAATATTCTTAATTTAAGCTTTAAAAATCCTATTCCTCCTCATCATGAATGGATTTCATTCAATTTTGTTTTAAACATCATTTGAGAAGCACAATCATATTTTTATATAAATGAGAGATAGGTTTCCCACCCTAGGGTCACGAGGGGCAGGGCCCCAAAGGGGCAAATTTTCTTAATTTAAGCTTTAAAATCCTACTGCTCCTTCATCCATATTTTGGTGTGAAACATCATTGGGAAGGAAAATTATTTTTGATACTAAATGAGAAAGGTCCGACCCCCTAGGGGCTGCGGTGTGGGGCCCAAAAGGGCAAAATTTCTTTAATTGTAGCTTTTAAAATCTACTCCTCCTCAACTCTTGAGAGGATTTCATCCATATTTGGTGTAAAACATCATTAGGGAAGGACAATCATATTTCATATAAAAGATTTTAGTATTCCAAGATGGCCACTGGCCCACTTCCTGTTTTCAGTCTTCAGTATCTGATCTCAATGAAAAATTGGTCTAAAGGGGTTTTAAGGGATGGCGAACAACATACAAACATTTTTATAAAAGATTTTGGTATTCCAAGATGGTCGCTGGCCCACTTCCTGTTTTCAGGTTTCAGTCTCTGATCTCAACAAAAAATTAGTCTGTAGAGGTTTTAAAGGGATGGCGAAACAACATGCAAATATTTTTCATAAAGATTTTAGTATTCCAAGATGCTGCCGAGCCCACTTCCTGTTTTTCAGGTTTCAGTTTCTGATCTCAACAAAAATTAGTCTGTAGAGGTTTTAAAGGATGGCGAACAACATGCAAACATTTTGTTAAAGATTTTGGTATTTCCAAGATGGCCACTGGGGCAACTTTCCTGTTTTTATATTTCGGTCTCTGATTTCAATGAAATTTAGTATAAAGGGTTATAAAGGGATGCTTATCAGTATGATAAAAATTTTGAAAGATTTTTGCTGGGCAAACCTCCTGTTTTCAAATTTTCGTGCAGCAATATTAATTCATTGCATGTAAAAGTACCTCAAAATTTCTTTCAAAATGTTCATACACTGTGCAACTGCATTTCTTAATTTGTCACAGGTGGAGATGGGGAGGGGAGGGAGAGGTCATTTGGGGGATTATTGTATTAGTGTCCATTACAATGAGTACATGTACTTTTTTTAGCTTTTAAAATTCTACTCCTCCTTAACCCTTGAGTGATTTCATCCATATTTTGTGTAAAAGAACGTAGAGGAAGGGCTGTCATATTTTATATAAAACAAGTTAGTACCGACCCCTGGGACAGAGGGGCGGGCTCAGAATGGGGAATTTTGATTAAATTTTGCTTTAAAAGCCTACTCCTTCCTAACCCTTGATGGATTAATGCATCCATATTTTGCCTGTGAAACATCACTGGGAGAAGGACACAATCATATTTAATATAAAAGAGTTAGGTCAGACCCTAGGACAGAGGGTGGGGCCTCCAGAAGCGGAACAATTTATACAGGACAGGTTTAAGACCCATGGGGATAGAACGTCAGGGGTCCAAAATGGGAGCTTTGCTGAAATTTGGCTTTAAAATCCGACTCCTCCTTCATCCTTGAATGGGTTAATACCATATATGGATGAAGGGCTACCAAGTTTGTTCAACAAATGACCTTTACCTATTTCAGAAACTTACATATTCAAAAAAGGAGTTCCTTGTATTGCTTATAATAATTGTTAACCACTCCATTATACTGTGACTGTTGTTTTGTGCCATGAGTCAGATGACCGTTAAGGCCCTTGGGCCTCTTGTTGTTTTAGCTTGGACATGGTGTACATGATATTATGCTGCTGTATGTGATGAATAAGCTGTCATCATTTGGAGAAAACTTTGGTAGAGACAAAGTCCTCAGAATTACCACAACAAAAGTGGGCCGGTTACAACCGTACAACAACTCTGGTGCTAGTGTAAGCTTTATACAGGCTGTACATTACAACTTCTTACTTAGGTTCTAACATTCAAATGTTTATTATATAACTTAAATAACATAATTTGCTAAATTTATCATATTTAAATTGTAAATTTTATTGTGATTAGGGGAACCAATGGCTTAATAGTTAGTTTTGTTAGCCTGTTGAATAAGGTAAATTTAAAGAGTCATTGAAACCATCAGATAAGTCATACGGGCCATTTGTGCCTCTTTTTGCAATAGGATCCACATCTTACAGGATTAATGTGTTGTATTGGCTTTATGTTTATCATTGAGAGATTATTTTGTTTTAGAAATCATTCAGAATGTACCTAGTATCCATCTGTATACTTATCATTTACATTCCAGACTATTGCTAAGTTGAATGGAAGTATAATTTAAACCTATATTATATCATGTATTTTGTATAGTTATATGATGTTGTTAACATTGTGTCATTTTTTTGGTTTAGGAACTCCGTAACTTGGTGAAGGATAACCTTGCCAGATTTGGCCTTGGAATTATGGTTCGTAAAAAGCAGCCAAACTATGTGTGTCTGAGTCACGCCTCCTGTCGCTCTCCGTCTGGCAACAGTGGTAACCTCACAGAGATACCCAAACTGGTATTCAGTGCTAATCCATTACTGTTGACTTGTCTGAAACTTCCTGGAAACCGGCTCACTACGATCCCCGCCGAAACCTTCCGTAATCTGCCTCATCTGATCAAACTAGATCTGAGTAACAACTTCATTGAGGCCCTCTCAGACTCCATAGGACACTGTAAGGAACTTCTCTTCCTCAATGTGGAGGCTAACAACCTGGAAGATCTGCCCTCCAGCCTTGTCAACTGTACTCAGTTGTACCAGATACATATCAGCAATAACTGTTTTCAGGTGCTGCCCCCTGTGCTGGTTCAGATGACGGGGATACGGCGTCTGCTTGCCTGTAACTTGATGTTAACAGAACTCCCTGAAGATTTTGGAAACATGACTGGTTTGACATTCTTGTTGTTAAAAGGAAACTGTATCACACGACTACCAAAGAGCTTTGTTAAATTACAGAAGCTGAAGACATTGTCAATAACAGGTGTTAGATGGATACAGAACAAAGTCAATTACTTCCTCTCTAAGTCACACTTTGTTAAGTTTCTCCGGGAACGTGACATTGACAAGTGGGTAGGAGCCCAGCCTGAGGTAGGGGTACAAATATAATGATTTGAAACTTCTCAATTTTTCTAATAATATTTGAATGCATTTGATACCATTTCAGTTTTCCTGCCAAAGAGCCAGTGAGCTAATATTAATGATATTTCAGATTTTCCACAGTTAGTACATTACCTAGTCATTTTGGCTCAAGCCATAAAGTATCAGAATTTTGATATTAAGTAAAATCTTTTTTTTTAATATATTAAGATACCTGATGTAGTTTTCTACGAAGTTTAAGAGATTTGAAGTTTATAAAACTAAATGCCTTGAACTTCAGTCAAGGTCACCAAGATTAAATATGCTATAGTCTGTGACCTTGAGATTTGATAATTGCAGATTGTAATATAATCGTTTTACTTTGTTGTAGAAACTGTCGATGGATGACCTGTTTGAGCTGTTCGACTTAAACAACAGTAGTACACTTGACACTATGGAAATCTCTAAATTCAATGCCTTTCTGTTCAAACTCTTCCCACGGTTTGGCAGCAGCAGCCAAGAGCTTCCTGGTAAGACTTAACCTGTAAAAACATGTATAAATTACGTTATAATGTTTTAAGTGATGATAACTCCAAATCTCCCAATTTTCTCAAACAGTTGGTTTCCTGAAGAGACTCTGTAGATAATTACTGTCTCTTCATTTCAGATGACAACAGTCCCAGTTGGTTTCCTGAAGAGACTCTGCAGATAATTACTGTCTCTTTATTTCAGATGACAACAGTCCCAGTTGGTTTCCTTAAGAGACTCTGTAGATAATTACTGTCTCTTTATTTCAGAAGACAACAGTCCCAGTTGGTTTCCTGAAGAGACTCTGTAGATAATTACTGTCTCTTTATTTCAGATGACAACAGTCCCAGTTGGTTTCCTGAAATGACTCTGTAGATAATTACTGTCTCTTTATTTCAGAAGACAACAGTCCCAGTTGGTTTCCTGAAGAGACTCTGTAGATAATTACTGTCTCTTTATTTCAGATGACAACAGTCCCAGTTGGTTTACTGAAGAGACTCTGTAGATAATTACTGTCTCTTTATTTCAGATGACAACAGTCCCAGTTGGTTTCCTGAAGAACTTTTTGCTCTGAGGAACCTTAGGGTATTGGACTTGTCATACCAGGCGATAGTACATGTTCCTCCTGAAATCAAGAAAATGGAAAACCTGAACACCTTAACCCTGAGTCACAACCCGTACCTGTTGTCTATCGCAGGAGAAGCTAGCCAGTGTCCACTCTCAAGTGAGTACCAGGTAGACCAGACTGCCCCCTTTCTTGACGAATATTCTAAAATTGTATTTCCATGAAGATTATCTGGAATTTTTCATTCACATCTAATCTGTTTAGAATTATTATGATGAACCTGTCAAGGTGAACAAAAATTAAAATTTTGAGAGGAGTATCATAAAATCTCATTTGAAAGGAACACAAATTTTAGATACTTTTGATCACCTAACAAACAACATGCTACATTTTAAAGAATTTCAATTTCAAATTGCGGTGGAGGCTGCCATTTTGCCACAACATTCTCAATTTCTGATGTCATGTCATTCTTTACTGAAGTCAAGTCATGCTATGTCACAATGAATTGCCAGCCTATGAAAATTGCTCCAGGCTATACCAGTACTGCATTAGTGACATATGCAAATATATTACTTACTAGGCAAAGTCACTGGCTATCATGCAGATTACATGATCAGTTTTCTTTTCTAAGAATGTTGTGTTTAATTAGGTCACCTGAGACGAAGTCTCAAGTGACCTATTCTAATCGCCTTTAGTCCGTCATCGTCCGTCGTATGGCGATTAACAATTTACTTTCTCGACTTCTTCTCCAAAAGTACTGAACCAAATTAGTTGAAATTTTGCAGAAACTTTCCATAGCAAAAGGTCAACAAAATTGTGAATTATATGGTCCCAGCCCCTCAGGGGCCTGAGGGGTGGGGCCAAAAGGGGTCAAATAGTCTAAAAATTCAAAAATCTTCTTCTGAAATTCCAGAAATGGTAGAATCAAATACTCTTCAAACATTGAAAGGTCTTGAGGTCCTTTACAAAAATTGTGAATTATATGACCCTGGGGTCTCATGTTCCCCTCCATGGGGAGGGGGTCAAGTTTACTATAGTTTTTATAGGGAAAATACATTTTTGAGCATTATTTGGTCATTTGTTATAAGAAATAAGTCAAATGTTGTCAGAATTTTCAGTATGAGATGGCCATTGAATCCTATTAACAATATTTCAACGACTGACCCCCAGGGGCCTGAGGTGTGGGGCCAAAAGGGGTCAAATAGGCTTAAACTTCAAAAATCTTCTTCTGGAATTCCAGAAATGGCAGAATCAAATACTCTTCATAGATTGAAAGATCTCAAGGCCCTCTACAAAAATTGTGAATTATATGACCCTGGGGTCTCATGTTTCCCCCTGGGGAGGGGGTTAAGTTTACTATAGTTTATATAGGGAAAACACATTTTTGAGAATTATTTGATCATTTGTAATAGGAAATGAGTCAAATATTGTCAGAATTATCAGTATGAGATGGCCATTGAATCCTATTAACCAATTTTCCATTTCTGACCCCAAGGGGCCTTAAGGGCGGGGTCAAAAGGGGTCAAATAGGCTATAACTTAAAAAATCTTCTTCTTAAATTCCAGAAATGGTAGAATCAAATACTCTTCAAACATTGAAAGGTCTTGAGGACCTTTACAAAAATTGTGAATTATATGACCCTGGGGTCTCATGTTTCCCCCTGGGGAGGGGGTTAAGTTTACTATAGTTTATATAGGGAAAATACATTTTTGAGCATTATTTGATCATTTGTAATAGGAAATGAGTCAAATATTGTCAGAATTATCAGTATGAGATGGCCATTGAATCCTATTAACCAATTTTCCATTTCTGACCCCAAGGGGCCTTAGGGGCGGGGTCAAAAGGGGTCAAATAGGCTATAACTTAAAAAATCTTCTTCTTAAATTCCAGAAATGGTAGAATCAAATACTCTTCAAACATTGAAAGGTCTTGAGGACCTTTACAAAAATTGTGAATTATATGACCCTGGGGTCTCATGTTTCCCCCTGGGGAGGGGGTTAAGTTTACTATAGTTTATATAGGGAAAATACATTTTTGAGCATTATTTGGTCATTTGTTATAAGAAATAAGTCAAATGTTGTCAGAATTTTCAGTATGAGATGGCCATTGAATCCTATTAACAATATTTCAACGACTGACCCCAAGGGGCCTGAGGTGTGGGGCCAAAAGGGGTCAAATAGGCTTAAACTTCAAAAATCTTCTTCTGGAATTCCAGAAATGGCAGAATCAAATACTCTTCATAGATTGAAAGATCTCAAGGCCCTCTACAAAAATTGTGAATTATATGACCCTGGGGTCTCATGTTTCCCCCTGGGGAGGGGGTTAAGTTTACTATAGTTTATATAGGGAAAACACATTTTTGAGTATTATTTGATCATTTGTAATAGGAAATGAGTCAAATATTGTCAGAATTATCAGTATGAGATGGCCATTGAATCCTATTAACCAATTTTCCATTTCTGACCCCAAGGGGCCTTAGGGGCGGGGTCAAAAGGGGTCAAATAGGCTATAACTTAAAAAATCTTCTTCTGAAATTCCAGAAATGGTAGAATCAAATACTCTTCAAACATTGAAAGGTCTTGAGGACCTTTACAAAAATTGTGAATTATATGACCCTGGGGTCTCACGTTCCCCCCATGGGGAGGGAGTCAAGTTTACTATAGTTTATATAGGGAAAATACATTTTTGAGCATTATTTGGTCATTTGTTATAAGAAATAAGTCAAATGTTGTCAGAATTTTCAGTATGAGATGGCCATTGAATCCTATTAACATTTTTTCAACGACTGACCTCCAGGGGCCTGAGGGGTGGGGCCAAAAGGGGTCAAATAGTCTTAAACTTCAAAAATCTTCTTCTGGAATTCCAGAAATGGCAAAACCAAATACTCTTCATAGATTGAAAGGTCTCAAGGCCCTCTACAAAAAATGTGAATTATATGACCCTGGGGTCTCATGTTTTCCCCTGGGGAGGGGGGTCAAGTTTACAATAGTTTATATAGGAAAAACACATTTATGAACATTATTTGCTTATTTTTCATAGGAAATTAGTCAAACTGGGTTAGAATTATTAGCCTGGAATATCATTTTAACACTATATCCATATTGGTCCTGGCTAACCCCTAGGGACCAGAGGGGCAGGGCCAAAATTGGTCAAAATTGTTAAAATTTCAAAAATCTTCTTCTGAATTCACAGGTTTGATCGAACCAAATAATCTTCAGAGATTAAAAAGTGAAATTTATAAAATCACTGACACTGACTGACTTCTAGTTTGGTTTTGTTGTTTAACGTTGGCAAAGCAAATTGGAATTTTAAGCATAAGGTTTGGTAACATAATACACTAAATATCAAAATGAAAAACAAAAAAATAAAAATTCTAATACGAAGGTTCAACTTAAAATTTTATTCTAATTTGTAAACACTTTTTACAGATTTGAACCAAATTTGCAATGCTCTTTCAATATCAGCACTCAGGTGACCGTCAAGGCCTCTTGGGCCTCTTGTTTTCCATTATTTTTTAATCCTGTCTTGAAACTGTAGAATTGAGTCTTGAGGAATGCCCATTACTGAAGACCCCACCGAAGGAAATCCGAGACAGAGGGTTTAAGACAACTTATGCCTACCTAAACCGTCTGATGACAGGCTCTGTGGACTGTAAACGGACCAAGCTAATGCTCGTGGGGTTAGGAGGTGCAGGAAAAACAAGGTAAAATAAGAGGTGCAGGAAAAATAAGATAAAATAAGAGGTGCAGGAAAAATAAGGTAAAATAAGAGGTGCAGGAAAAATAAGGTAAAATAAGAGGTGCAGGAAAAATAAGATAAAATAAGAGGTGCAGGAAAAATAAGGCAAGGAAGTAATATAAGTAGAAGGTGCGGAAAAGCAATGGAAGGAAATTATATCTGTTTAGTAGGAAGTGCAGGAAAAACAAGGCAAAAGAATATCAATTTATCATAAACATCAGAATTCAGAAACGCTAGCTAGCACAATAATCATGAGTTTGAAAACCATGTTCTGGTTTTGAATTGCCTAAATATTAAGAAACTTTACATTACAGTCTGGTGCGGACACTGATGTCCTCTGATGAGGAGTCACACCTTACAGGAGCAGACGCCATTACAGATGGTAAGTGTGTGTTATCATTTACTTAATAAATCAATAATTTTACTACCAATATTTTTTACCACATCCCTCATTTTAATGCCAATATTGATACTCTCAAAAATAACTATAAGTATGTAGCGGGATTAGGAGACTTTCAATAGAACCAATAGGCCAAATTGTACTGATAAATTTGGGTGCATGTAATAAAACTTTGTTTTCTTTTTCACGTGCCATTGATTTCTGCATTGATATATGATTATATGTGTTGTTTGTAGATGTTTGTTGCTTTCAAGTTAAAATTACATTTTATCAAGACCTGTCTGTGGGGTCTTAATCAATCAGAAAATGACAAAAGTCACATTCTTATAACATTTGCTGTTGTTGTTTTCAGGTATTGATATTTGTACCTGGGATGTAGATCATGGAGGACATCAGATATCATACAGTGTATGGGACTTTGCTGGCCAGACTGTCTACTACAACACACATCAGGTAATAATTAGTGGATGTCATAATAAAATAAAGGGGGCATCTCAAAGTTTATTACAACACACATCAAGTAATGGGTGTCAATATCAAGTAAAGGGATCATCTCAAAGTCTATTACAACATACATCAAGTATTGGGTGTCAATGTCAAGTAAAGGGAACATCTCAAAGTCTTTTGCAACACACATCAGGTAATTAATGGATGTAATAATAAAATAAAGGGGACATCTCAAAGTCTATTATAACACACATCAAGTATTGGGTGTCAATGTCAAGTAAAGGGAACATCTCAAAGACTATTACAACACACATCAAGTAATGGGTGTCAATGTCAAGTAAAGGGAACATCTCAAAGTCTATTACAACACACATCAAGTAATGGGTGTCAATGTCACGTGAAGGGAACATCTCAAAGACTACTACAACACACATCAGGTAATAAATGGATGTCATAATCAAATAAAGGGGACATCTCAAAGTCTATTACAACACACATCAAGTAATGGGTGTCAATGTCAAGTAAAGGGAACATCTCAAAGTCTACTACAACACACATCAGGTAATTAATGGATGTCATTTAAGCATATGTTGTCATATTTTTGACATGCATTGGTATGTAACATACATTGGGTGTTCTAGCATACCCAGTGGCACACGTTAGTTATTCTATAAACACACATCAAGTAATGGATGCCATAATCAAATAAAGGGACCATCTCAAAATATGTTATAACAAACAGCAGGTAATGAATGTCAGGGTGAAGTCAAGGTAACATCTGTAATGGATATCATAGTTAAATTAGAGAACACCGCAAAGTGTGTTATAATGCTCAGAAAAGTCATTTAGTATCATTAACATCTCAAAGAAAGCTACATAAAACTTTAGAAATTAAAAATAATTCTATTATTATCCATGAGATTATGGCTGTGCTGCCCTGTTTCAGTTTTTCCTGTCTGATCGTGCTGTTTATTTGTTACTATGGAACACCAGACTTGGACATGAACATGCTGGTCTGAAGTTCTGGCTCAACTCTATTTCTGTTCACGCTCCCAAAGCCCCTATCTTTGTAGTGGGCACTCACAGTGACCAGGTAAGGTCTAAGTTTGTCAACTAGTAACTGAAGCTGTTTTGTTTCTGTGTTTATGAATCTCATACATAATCTTACCCAGAGCTCGAGTTGCCCTCTTCTACTTCTATAATAACGATTTGTAGCTCTTCTGCCTTTGGAAGCTCTTCCATCTATGCGGTGAAAGATCTTCTAAGAAGATTTCTTTTCTTAGAAGAGCCCAAATCGAGTTGAGCTCTGGTAAATTTTGATTTATTTTATTTCATTTATTTAATTTATTGTTATGTGCACTGCTGTGTTTATTATTTGTAGATGACGAAGATGGATTTACCTGTTGATGATATGCAGCTTAAATACCACCAGATTAATAGCTTTCACTTTGTCAGCTCCAAGACTGGTGATGTAAGTAACCATACTAGGGTTTCTGTGTCCATGTGTCGTTTGCTGTGGACATTCTATGATCAAAACTGATATTATGATTGCTAGAACTTTATGGATATTTCCACATATTAAGATTTCTTTCAGTAGAAAAGATTCAAAACTCATTTGAAAATTTGTATTGTTAATGCATTTGATTTCAGGGCATTTCAAACTTGAGAGAAACATTGTTTGAAACAACATTGCAACAAGATTACATGGGAGAAAAGATACCTCGAGTCTGGCTACAATTTGAATCCCTCATATATCAGTAAGTGTGTATCCTGTAGCTCTCCATCTTCGCGTAGATTAACACATGTCTTAACTCCAACCTTCTCTGCCACGCTGTGGATCTATGCACATGTCTAAATTCCAGTCTTCTCTTTCACCCTGTGGAATCACATTTATCAACTAAAACCTTTTCACCCTGTGGATTCACATGTCTAAACTCCAGTTTTCTCTTTCACCTTATGGATTCACATGTATCAACTCCAGCCTTTTCACCCTGTAGATTCACATGTCTAAACTCCAGTCTTCTCTTTCACTTTGTGGATTCACATGTATTAACTCCAGCCTTTTCACCCTGTGGATTTACATGTCTAAACTCCAGTTTTCTCTTTCACCCTGTGGATTCACATGTCTAAACTCCAGTTTTCTCTTTCACCTTGTGAATTCACATGTATCACCTCCAGTCTTCTCTTTCACCTTGTGGATTCACATGTCTAAACTCAAGTTTTCTCTTTCACCCTGTGGATTCACATGTATGAACTCCAGACTTCTCTTTCACTCTGTGGATTCACATGTATCAACTCCAGCCTTTTCACCTTGTGGATTCATATGTATCAACTCCAGCCTTTTCACCCTGTGGATTCACATGTATCAACTCCAGCCATTTCACCTTGTGGATTCATATGTATCAATTACAGCCTTTTCACCTTGTTGATTCACATATATCAACTCCAGCCTTCTCTTCCACGCTGTGGATTCACATGTCTAAACTCCAGTCTTTTCTTTCACTTTGTGGATTCACATGTCTAAACTCCAGTCTTCTCTTTCACCCTGTGGATTTACATGTATCAACTCCAGCCATTTCACCTTGTGGATTCACATGTCTAAACTCCAGTCCTCTCTTTCACCTTGTGGATTCATATGTATCAACTCCAACCTTTTCACCCTGTGGATTTACATGTCTAAACTCCAGTCTTCTCTTTCACCCTGTGGATTCATATGTATCAACTGCAGCCTTTTCACCCTGTCGATTCACATGTCTAAACTCCAGTCTTCTCTTTCACCTTGTGGATTCACATGTATTAACTCCAGCCTTTTCACCCTGTGGATTTACATGTCTAAACTCCAGTCTTCTCTTTCACCTTGTGGATTCACATGTATCAACTGCAGCCTTTTCACCCTGTCGATTCACATGTCTAAACTCCAGTCTTCTCTTTCACCTTGTGGATTCACATGTATCAACTCCAGCCTTTTCACCCTGTGGATTTACATGTCTAAACTCCAGTCTTCTCTTTCACCTTGTAGATTCACATGTATTAACTCCAGCCTTTTCACCCTGTGGATTCACATGTCTAAACTCCAGTCTTCTCTTTCACCTTGTGGATTCACATGTATCAACTCCAGCCTTTTCACCCTGTGGATTTACATGTCTAAACTCCAGTCTTCTCTTTCACCTTGTGGATTCACATGTATCAACTGCAGCCTTTTCACCCTGTCGATTCACATGTCTAAACTCCAGTCTTCTCTTTCACCTTGTGGATTCACATGTATCAACTCCAGCCTTTTCACCCTGTGGATTTACATGTCTAAACTCCAGTCTTCTCTTTCACCTTGTAGATTCACATGTATCAACTGCAGCCTTTTCACCCTGTCGATTCACATGTCTAAACTCCAGTCTTCTCTTTCACCTTGTAGATTCACATGTCTAAACTCCAGTCTTCTCTTTCACCTTGTGGATTCACATGTATTAACTCCAGACTTTTCACCCTGTGGATTCACATTTTTAACCTCACCTCCATTGAGACTGAATGATATTTAAAGTTACCAGAGCCATATATGACAATACATTTCAAATGACAATACTGAATGATATTACAATATACGTTGATATGCTTACACAGAGGGAGAAAGAAGAATACCCATGTGATGACATATGAACAGGTGGAGAAGATAGCAGAAGAAACTGGCATAACAGATCCTTCAGAGGTAGGTTGTCTTTGTATTACTGGCCTTGGCAAATGTGTATCTGATTATGTTTTATTTGTTGTTATAGTTGTAAATATTATTGAATTCATACTGACTGAAAACCAAACTGTTCCATGTATTAATGATAATAATTTGAGATTTTATTTTTCTTGCTAAATTTTCTGTCCCGGTCAGGTGACCCAAGCCATCCAGTTCCTCCATGATCTGGGGTCAGTGCAGTACTTCCCTACAGAGTACCTTCGTGGTCATGTTGTGATCAACCCTCAGTGGATTGTTGATGTTATGGCTTGTGTGGTATCTGTCAAACAGGAGGTCATACAGGTAGGTGTTCCTCTATCATAAGGTAAGTGTTCCTGTATCATACAGGTAGGTGTTCCTGTATCATATAGGTGTTCCTCCATCATACAGGTAGGTCTTCCTCTATCATACAGGCAGGTGTTCCTCTATTACACAGGTAGGTGTTCCTCTATCATACAGGTAGATGTTCCTCTATCATATAAGTAGGTTTTCTTGTATCATATAGGTAGGTGTTCCTATCACACAGGTAAGTATTCCTGTATAACACAGGAGGATGTTCCTGTATCATACAGGTAGGTGTTCCTATCACACAGGTAAGTGGTCCTGTATCATACAGGTAGGTGTTTCTCCATCATACAAGTGGGTGTTCCTGTATCATATAGGTAGATGTTCCTGTATCATACAGGTAGGTGTTCCTCCATCATACAGG
Source organism: Argopecten irradians irradians (assembly GCA_004382745.1). NCBI lineage: Eukaryota > Metazoa > Mollusca > Bivalvia > Pectinida > Pectinidae > Argopecten > Argopecten irradians. Next base: position 24,085 of record SAYR01000942.1, on the reverse strand, counting down.
TGGGTGTTCCTCAATCATACAGGTGGGTGTTCCTGTATCATACAGGTAGGTGTTTCTCCATAATACAGTTGGGTGTTCCTCCGTCATACAGGTAGAGGTTCCTCTATCATACATGTAGGTGTTCCTATATCATATAGGTAGGTGTTCCTGTATCATATAGGTAGGTGTTCCTCTATCATACAAATAGGTGTTCCTCTATCATACAGGCAGGGGTTTCTCCATCATACAGGTGAGTGTTCCTCTATCATACAGGTAGGTGTTCCTCCATCATACAGGTGGGTGTTCCTCTATCATACAGGTAGGTGTTCCTCTATCATACAGTTAGGTGTTTCTCCATCATACAGGTGGGTGTTCCTGTATCATATAGGTAGGTGTTCCTCCGTCATGCAGGCAGAAATTTCTCTATCATACATGTAGGTGTTCCTATATCATAAAGGTAGGTGTTCCTGTATCATATAGGTAGGTGTTCCTCTATCATACAGGTAGATGTTCCTCTATCATACAGGTAGGTGTTCCTCTATCATACAGGTAGGCGTTCCTCTATCATACAGGTAGGTGTTCCTCTATCATACAGGTAGGTGTTCCTCTATCATACAGGTAGGTGTTCCTCTATCATACAGGTAGGTGTTCCTCTATCATACAGGTAGGTGTTCCTCTATCATACAGGTAGGTGTTCCTCTATCATACAGGTAGGTGTTCCTATATCATAAAGGTAGGTGTTCCTGTATCATACAGGTAGGTGTTCCTCTATCATACAGGTAGGTGTTCCTCTATCATACAGGTAGGTGTTCCTCTATCATACAGGTAGGTGTTCCTCTATCATACATGTAGGTGTTCCTCTATCATACAGTTAGGTGTTTCTCCATCATACAGGTGGGTGTTCCTGTATCATATAGGTAGGTGTTCCTCCATCATGCAGGCAGAAATTTCTCTATCACACATGTAGGTGTTCCTATATCATAAAGGTAGGTATTCCTGTATCATATAGGTAGGTGTTCCTCTATCATACAGGTAGATGTTCCTCAATCATACAGGTAGGTGTTCCTCTATCATACAGGTAGGCGTTCCTCTATCATACAGTTAGGTGTTTCTCCATCATACAGGTGGGTGTTCCTGTATCATATAGGTAGGTGTTCCTCTATCATACAGGTAGATGTTCCTCTATCATACAGGTAGGTGTTCCTCTATCATACAGGTAGGCGTTCCTCTATCATACAGTTAGGTGTTTCTCCATCATACAGGTGGGTGTTCCTGTATCATATAGGTAGGTGTTCCTCTATCATACAGGTAGATGTTCCTCTATCATACAGGTAGGTGTTCCTCTATCATACAGGTAGGCGTTCCTCTATCATACAGTTAGGTGTTTCTCCATCATACAGGTGGGTGTTCCTGTATCATATAGGTAGGTGTTCCTACGTCATGAGGTAGAAGTTCCTTTATCATACAGGTAGGTGTTCCTCTATTCATTCATCATAGAATTGTTTCTTTATAACACAAGTGTGCACTTCACATCATACAGGTAGGTGTTTCTCCATCATACAGGTAGATGGTCCTCTATCATACAGGTAAATGTTCCTCTATCATACAGGTAGGTGTTCCTCTATTTATTCATCATAGAATTGTTTCTTTATAACACAGGTGTGCACTTCTCATCATACAGGTATGTGTTTCTTAATCATGCAGTTGTTTGATCCTTCATCATATAGGTATTTTTGTTCCTAAGTATCATATACGCACACTGTATTTATTATGAAACAATCCTTTATATGTTACTAAGACAGACTTTTACATTGTTTAGGATGGCCGACTGATGCATTCCAGTATTGAAACAGTTTGGTCAGAATACCACAAAATGGCCGACTGGTTACTGAAGCTTACTGAGGAGTTTGACCTCACCTTTCAGCTGGAGGGAGAGAACTGTAACATTGTACCTTGTCTCCTTCCGGAGAAACGACCCAATGTATGTACCAATGTTTACTTCATAATGAACCCTCCAGGCCATTATGCAACAATGTATATATACAGACATATTGGACAATTTTCTTATTCAATGTATACAGACATATTGGACAATTTTCTTATTCAATGTATACAGACATATTGGACAATTTTCTTATTCAATAATCTAAGATCTCAAAATTTGACTCACATTTAATTTTTTGATATTGAATTTCTTCAAATAAACAATTGCAATAAAAAGCATATGGAGCTCATTGTTTTGAGAAATGCTGTTTTTGTTGTTTGTAGTTTGAGTGGCCAGATATCAGCAAGGATGAGGACGTATTTGAGATGAAGATGGTGTACAAGTTTGATTATCTACCTGCTGGACTATTCAACAGAGGACAAGTAAATCTGATTTACTCTTGTTGGTTCCATTTCCATGTCAAAACAAAGATAAACATTATAACTGTTTGCTGGTGGTAATATCCACATTATTTAACCATGTCACAATTTTTACAATATATTGTAGCTTAATCACAATCCTAAATGTTACATTTAGGTGAGGCTTCATGGCTACTCAGAAGACTCCCTGATCTGGAAGAGGGGTTCCTATATAGAGAAGAATGGCCAGCTAGCTCTGATACAACAGGAGGAGTAAGTACATTTGGACTTGTTTTACCGTTAGAAAACTATTAATTAATCTGGAGCCCCCGGCATAAGTTTATTTCCATTCAGATGATGTATCTGGGTCCTAGCTATGATAGCATCCACATTGTATCACAGGGACTCTGAGCTGAGTGTAAAGTTACATGGTTCTAACCCCAATAACATTCACATTGTATTACAGGGACTCTGAGCTGAGTGTAAAGTTAGATGGTTCTAACCCCAATAACATCCACATTGTATTACAGGGACTCTGAGCTGAGTGTGAAGGTACAGGGCCCTAACCCCAATAACATCCACATTGTATTACAGGGACTCTGAGCTGAGTGTGAAGGTACAGGGCCCTAACCCCAATAACATCCACATTGTATTACAGGGACTCTGAGCTGAGTGTGAAGGTACAGGGCCCTAACCCCAATAACATCCACATTGTATTACAGGGACTCTGAGCTGAGTGTGAAGGTACAGGGCCCTAACCCCAATAACATCCACATTGTATTACAGGGACTCTGAGCTGAGTGTGAAGGTACAGGGCCCTAACCCCAATAACATCCTTCTCTTCATTCATGAAGTGTTTGAAGGTCTGATCAATGAGTCGTTCCATGGCGTTACATATGACTATGAGATACCCTGTCCGGATTGTACCAAACAGGTAGGTCACTATGTAAGGCATCTTAGAATCAATAGTGAGGGAGCTTTGTAAAGAGGACATGGAGTGGAAGGGGGTTGGTGGAGAGGGACTGTGAGATTGGTTAGTGGAAAGTAACTGTTAGACATATTTATGGAAAGAGGCTGTGAGAAAAGTTTGTGGAAAGAGACTATGAAAAAGGGTTGTGGAGAGGGACTGTGAGAGATGTTTGTGGAAAGAGACTATGGAAAACGGTTTTGAAGAGCGACTGTGAGAGATGTTTGTGGAGAGGGACTGTGATAAATGTTTTGTAGAGGGACTGTGAGAGATATTTGTGGAGAGGGACTGTGAGAGAGGTTTGTGGAGAGAGACTGTGAGAGAGTTTTGTGGAGAGGGACTGTGAAAGATGTTTGTGGAGAGGGACTGTGAGAGATGTTTGTGGAGAGGGACTATGAAAAAGGTTTGTGGATAGTAACTGTGAGAGATGTTAGTGAAGAGGGACTACGAGAGATATTTGTGTAGATGGACTGTGGGAGAGGTTTGTGGAGAGGGATTTGAGAGATGTTTATGAAAAGGGACTGTGAGAGTGGTTTGTGGAAAGAGACTATGAAAAAGGTTTGTGAAGAGAGACTATTAGACATGCTTGTGGAGAGGGACTGTGAAAGAGGTTTGTGGAAAGAGACTATGAAAGAGGTTTGTTGAGAGGGACTATTGGACATTTTGTGAAGAGGGACTGTGAGAGAGGTATGTGGAGATCGACTGTGAGAGATGTCTGTGGATAAGGACTGTGAAAGAAATTTGAAGAGAGGGACTGTGAGAGATATTTATGTAAAGTGACTGTGAGAGAGGTTTGTGGGAAGAGACTATGAAAAGGTTTGAGGAGAGGGACTGTGAAAGATGTTTGTGGAGAGGGACTGTGAGGGATGTTTGTGAAGAGGGACTGTGAGAGATATTGATGTAAAGGGACTGTGAGAGACATTTGTGGAGAGGGACTGTGAGAGATGTTTGTGGAGAGGGACTGTGAGAGATGTTTGTGAAGAGGAACTGTGAGAGAGGATTGTCGAAAGAGACTATGAAAGAGGTTTGTTGAGAAGGACTATTAGACATTTTGTGAAGAGGGACTGTGAGAAAGGTATGTGGAGATCGACTGTGAGAGATGTCTGTGGATAAGGACTGTGAGAGAAGTTTGTAGAGAGGGACTGTGAGAGATATTTATGTAAAGTGACTGTGAGAGAAGTTTGTGGGAAGGGACTATGAAAAGGTTTGAGGAGAGGGACTGAGAGAGATATTTGTGGAGAGTGACTGTGAGTGACGTTTGTGAAGAGGGACTGTGAGAGATATTAATGTAAAGGGACTGTCAGAGATATTATGAAAAGGGACTGTGAGAGACATTTGTGGAGAGAGACTGTGAGAGATGTTTGTGGAGAGGGACTGTGAGTGGTGTTTGTGGAGAGGGACTGTGAGAGATATTTGTGGAGAGGGACTGTGAGTGATGTTTGTGAAGAGGGACTGTGAGAGATATTAATGTAAAGGGACTGTGAGAGACATTTGTGGAGAGGGACTGTGAGAGATGTTTGTGGAGAGGGACTGTGAGAGATGTTTGTGAAGAGGAACTGTTATATATGTTTGTGGAGTGGGACTTTGAGAGATGCTTGTGGAGAGGGACTGTCAGAGAGGTTTGTGGAAAAAGAGTATGAAAGAGGTTTGTTGAGAGGGACTATTAGACATTTTGTGAAGAGGGACTGTGAGAGAGGTATGCGGAAATCGACTGTGAGAGATGTCTGTGGATAAGGACTGTGAGAGATGTCTGTGGAGTGGGACTGTGAGTGATGTTTGTGAAGAGGGACTGTGAGAGATATTAATGTAAAGGGAATGTCAGAGATATTAATATAAAGGGACTGTGAGAGACATTTGTGGAGAGGGACTGTGAGAGGTGTTTGTGGAGAGGGACTATGAGAGAGGTTTTTGGAGAGGGACTGTAAGAGAGGTTTGTGAAGAGGGACTGTGAGAGATGTTTGTGGAAAGGGATTGTGAGAGATGTTTGTGGAGAGGGACTGTGCGAGATGTTTGTGGAGAGGGACTGTGAACGAAGTTTGTGGATAGCAACTGTGAAAGATGTTAATATTGTGATGTCTATTTACAGCGCCATAAAGACCCTCACATGTTTAAGGCGTCCAGCATTCGTCGTGCCCTGGAGTTAAAGGCACCGTTCCTACAGTGTCAGAAACGCTTCCACACAGTGCCCTTACTGACCTTACAGACAATTCTGGCCCCGGACACTAACAGTGACTATGAGGTTCACCTGGACCAGGATGTCAATAACCTCATACAGATGCAGAAAGAGATGGCCACAGGTGAGAGTATATTGTTACTAATCTCATACAGAGACATAAAGAGATGGCCACAGGTGAGAGTATATTATAGTTACTAATCTCATACAGAGACAGAAAGAGATGGCCACAGGTGAGAGTATATAGTTACTAATCTCATACAGAGACAGAAAGATATGACCACAGGTGAGAGTATATAGTTACTAATCTCATACAGAGACAGAAAGATATGACTACTGGTGAGAGTATATAGTTACTAATCTCATACAGAGACATAAAGAGATGGCCACAGGTGAGAGTATATTATAGTTACTAATCTCATACAGAGACAGAAAGATATGACCACAGGTGAGAGTATACTATAGTTACTAATCTCATACAGAGACAGAAAGATATGACCACAGGTGAGAGTATATAGTTACTAATCTCATACAGAGACAGAAAAATATGACCACAGGTGAGAGTATATAATTACTAATCTCATACAGAGACAGAAAGATATGACTACTGGTGAGAGATATAGTTAAGAACATTTTTAGCTCATGCGATACTGTGGCGCCGGCGTCCATCGTCCCTCCGTCAACAATCGACTTCTTCTCCATAACCACTGGTCAGAATTCAACAAAATTTGACTGGTAGCGTCCTTATGGGCTACTAACTGAAAATTGTACAAATGATGGGGCTGACCCCCATGAGGGGCGGGGTCAAAAGAGGTCAATTTGGCTATTTCCATATAAAGGACTTCTTCTCTGAAACTAAGCATGGGATAGCGCTCATAATGCAATTGTAGCATCCTTATAGGGTGGGGATTCCAAATTGTACAAATGTTGGTGCTGACTCATGGTGGGGATGAGGGGCTGGTAAAAAGGGATCAAGTAGGCTACTATTTTCTTATAAATTACTTCCTCTCTGAAACTATGTATTGGATAGCAAATTCGCATGGTATCTATAGCATTGTTATATGGTTTGGATTCAAAATTAAACAAATCGTGGGGTCAATTTTGCTATTTTTTCTTATTGTAAGAGTCTTTGTGATAATCATTAAAAAAAAACAACAGGTGAGCAATACAGGACTTCTGGGCTTCTTGTTGTCTTACGCCATTCAAAAGAGGGCAATACAGGATAAGATTAGTGGGGACTAATCAGCAGGCATTGTAATAGTGGATTTAGGTAGGTGTTGTTGTATTTGGTTTATGAAGTCAGTGATGGTCTCACAAACAATGGGATTATAGATGGTCTTTGTTCATCTACAGATATCTTCATCTCCTACTGTTCTGGTGACGCCCCTAAGGAGAGGTCCAATATCATTCACCCAGCTGACATCTGTGCAGACCTGGAAAAGGAAGGATTTTCCTGGTAAGTTTCATTATCAATAGCAAATCATCAATTTTGACGCATTACAATGTTCCTGTGATAATGGCGCGATGGAAAAGCTGGAAGACAATGGGATTTCATATATTTTTTCCACTAAGTATAGGAGAAAAAGAATCAGTCATGGATCTGTCAAGTGGACAGGGATATCTCAAACCTCGTGAAAGAATTTGGCCATCAACCCTCGCCAAGCCTCGGGTTGACATGCCAAAATCTTTCACTTAGGTTGAGATATCCCTGTCCACTTGACAGGCCCATGTAAGATTCTATTATTCTACCCCATCGGACCTTTAAACTTATTTGTACTTCCGATGAGGGTAAGATTTATCTGTCTTACCCAGGTCAAAACAGTCTGCACGTGTAGAACTTATTCGTGTGATAAACTCAAAGTTGTAAAATATCAGATGCAAATAAAAGTAACCTGTGCAGTTCAATTTGGACAATTTATATTGCCTTTGACCCTTCAAGGTAGAGAAAAATTCCTATTAATCAAAGATGTTCTTAAAAAGATGTGTGTTTGTGGTTAAAAGCTATGTTATGAAAATCCTGATTTAAAACAGATAATGCTTTATTTAATTAATATTGTTTGAAATATAAATAAAACTGCTGTGTGACTTTGTACCAGTTACTTCCCGGAGGGGGCCACACTGAATTCCCGTGAGGAGATGGCACAGCATCTTGTTCACTCCTCTGTATTTCTGGCCCTGATCTCCAATAACTACGCAGCCAATGAAGTGTGCTGTGACATGTACAAGTATGCTGTGAGCACCATGAAGCTTCCCACCATCTGTGTAGCTCTTGGTGAGAACTTTGACTGGAAAAAGAGTCCTTCCCTCGGGGTCATCACGTCAGATGTGGTAAGTTTGGAAGGTCACTCTATTTGGGAAGTGGATAGTTTTTACCTTTTTCACTATGGGTTATGGTGCTATAGA
>SAYR01000862.1:0-11460 GCA_004382745.1 Argopecten irradians irradians | reverse complement strand
CTGTCTTTTTAGTACAAATGTTATTAATTGGTACGAAGACCTGCAAAGCAGATAAAGTATAAAAGTATAAGTTCTCTCACACGTCATTCACACGGTGATATAAATGGACAGAAATGGACATATTATATTTACATGATGAATACGTTTAATGAACACTTTCATACAGATACTTACCAGGGCTTCTTGCCTCTTCGTGACAATGGTGAATTGAATGCTGGGGTTGAGCTCGACAGGGACGTCCGTTCCTGTCGAGAGGTGAAGTGAGAGTGCGGTGGGGAAGAGGCCGGTGATTTAGAGTGTGGACAAGTGGTCCGTGCGGCACGTGCACTTTACATACATTTAAATGACGAATGGCGCGATGATTTAAAATGATGTAAACAACACCTGGCTACATACTCCCCCGCTTTGTTAAATGACACCCTGGCATTTCTCAATAGGATATTTTTTTAAGATAATTTAACGATAAAAATATCACGGAGACTACCGCTCTAGAACTGGTAGTGCCCTAAGAAATAGGAACTATTATAGGTATGGTTTTCTATAAAGGAACCCTATTTAGAGCAATAGCACAGGAGAGACAAGAACCTTCTTGCAGAAGGGACCTTTAATGGACATGCTAATAATAGATTATTTATACTGGCTTAAAGAATAAAGCAGTCTAAGTTCTGGATGGCATTGTGTAACGTTAACAAAAAGAAACTCACTATAATTCTTTCTGGTTTTACTACCGAAATAACACACCCACTATCGTACTACAAACACACCACTGCTGACGTTTGGGCCCCATACGTGACAACAGGTGGTGGTTGCTTGTATCTGGAAGGATACTAATACATAAAAAAACATGGTATCAATAAAATGAGGTTTGATCACAAGATAAAATATAAAATGACATATTAAAAAAAAACACATTTCCTACTCCGAACTTAATCCTCCAACGGTTGGGGGACCCCCTACCAGTGGTATCAACTTTCCAAGGGAGGCTACTCATAATATTGGATAAAATTGGATATTGTGTTTCTAATCACACAAAAGATTTCTCCTGACTCTTTACTCACAGCTGCTATAGAGGAAACCGTATAGCCCAAACGCTCCTGAGGTTTAGATGGCCGAGTTGACCTCCTTGGAACAGGTTGAGAAACCACGCCTCTCATCAACCTCAATCTCGTCCACAACACTGATGGTATCATCAAATAGGGTGTTCCGTAGACGGAGTGGCTGAGTGGAGACTCTCCGGAGGGTCGAATATGGAGTTCCCTGTTGTGACAACAGGCTCGTTAGGTCCAGTCGTACCTAAAATCGAGTAGTGGATCGACTAGGTCGGGGAATTGGACTAAGGCCTACCTCACTGGGCTTACGGTTTCTCGACTGTCTTGTACGTTTTCTTACAACAGGATAGAGCTCAGTATCCGGACTCTGAATCAGATTCAGATGTGGAAGTTGGGTTCTGGACTATGTCGTCGCTCAGGGATTGACTGTTTTGGTCGGTTAACCTTACGGTTAGCTACCTTAGAGGAACGTCCACTGGAATTGAGTGGAAAGGAAGCAGCATATTTCTGTGAAGGGTTCGTTTCGATCCTTACCACATTCGGGTGCAACCTTATAGACCGGAATATCACTATTTGGATGGAAGTCACCAAATAGGGTTCCTGTTCCCACCTATCAGCCAATTTATTCTTTCCCTTGAGACCAGTTTTTGCGAACCAAAAACCGGTCACCAACCTCCAACTTCGACTCTCGAACTGACCGGTCATATCGGTCTTGTTCTGAGCAGCTCTTTTAGATGCGGTACGACGGGCAGTCTCGTACGCAAATTCCATGCGGCCCGTAGTTTACCAACATAGGATGAGGGTCCACAGAATTGCCTGTTGCTCGGCTGGGTTGAAGCCAAGAAAACGCGTCTACTGACAATCGAGGATGCCAACCAAACATTAAGTAATTGTGGTGGCGTCCCTTATTATTTTGGGGAACCCATGCTACAGTAGCATGCACTTAGTATGACACGTACCCTACATGTATGTACATTGCCTTGTAAGTTACTGTTCACTTAGAATAGAGGGAGGGGGTGGGGGCATAGTTAACAACAGGTGGTTTTTTTTAAGATTAATTGTACTGAATGTCAAACATTCTACAGCCTCTTCAGTTTCGAGCATTTCAGAAAACAAATAAATTTTTAGGCTAATTGATTTTTTTATATTAAAAATTAATTATAAATTTTTTTTCTAATTTGTGGAAAAAGGCGCGAGCAGTATATAATGGAGTATATGTAGGTTGGGGTGATTCTCCTCCGGGACGGGGAACAATTTCTATATTCAATTTCCGGCATTCTAGTGAATTTTGGTACTGAATTTGCAGATCTAAAAGCATCCATTTTATCTTCCTCAACTAAATATGTAGTACATGTCTAAAATATAACAGGGCTACTGTACTTTGACATTTTGGCAGCCTGATTTTTTTTCATCAGCCCCGGGCTGCCAGGCTACTGTTAGTATTAACCCCTGAACATGTAAAGGCTATAATAATAAGGCTAAATAATAACAAAAAAAGTATCTAAATAATTCATTTCTGTGTCTTATGTACCAAGAATTTAGTTAATTGATTTTCATATCCTTGACAATAATATATATGTGTTTCGAATTCGGATGTACAAAAGAGGTCCTACAGAAATAAACCCACTAACCAACAGTCAGCGCTTGGAAATGCGGTCTCGTAAATGTCATGTTTCAGAGGGGAAAGAACAAAATTAGAAAGATGGACACCTAGCCATGTCCACCTCAGAATTTTTTCTGTAGCATTATAATTATACATCTTATCAATTACAAGTGTTTTCTGACAATATCTGCTGTAATCTGATGCATGTATACATTCAACGTATGAAAAATGACAGCTGACTTTGAAAAGGTTTGCTTACAATTAAATACTTCATATAGCGGAGACTTTTACATGAGTATTAGTTTATCACAGGTGTTCGTTTCTAATATATATAAGTATAATACTGGGTCAAGGCTTATAACTTGGCCGGCCATATAACACTTCCCAATTTCAGAAAAAGTATGATTATTAATCAACAGTATAGGATATGATAATATGAATACTCTCAATCGACAGCCAGATAATTTATCTTTAATTTTGTATACGATACAATATAAATCATGCCGTATAAATGTCGCTAGGTATCAAGAAACATAGGAAAACAGCCAGATTTCAACTGGTTGGACACTGTGGTGTCCTCCGATAAACACGCCAGGGCTCTAATGGGTAGCTCAAAAACCACTGCATGTCAACACTTCAGCATCATAAGAATGAAAGTTTGGTAGAAAAACAAACTTATACTTATATGAGAAGCAAACACCTGTGGTTTAATGTCCTATTAACGACCAGGGTCATGTAAGGATGTGAGGTTTGTTGGTGGAGGAAAGCCAAAATACTCGGGAGAAGAACCATCGACCAGTGGTCAGTACCTGGCAACTGCCCCAAATGGGATTTGAACTCGCGACCCAGAGGTGGAGCTAGCTATAGGCTTGTGGTAATAATTATGTCTTTACATCTTAACCACTTGGCCACCGTGGCCCAGACTTTTACATGGTTATAATATTCAAGATTGGTTTATTTGTTTAATGTCCTATTAACAGCCACGGCCATGTAAGGACGTGCCAGGTTTGTTGGTGGAGGAAAGCCGGAGTACCCGGAGAAAAACCACCGACCGGCGGTCAGTACCTGGCAACTGCCCCACGTGGGATTCGAATTCATGACCCAGCGGTGGAGGACTTGTGGTAATATGTCGAGACATCTTAACCACTTGGCCAACGCGGCCCAATAATATTCAAGATATTTCAAAATCGTTAATGTCATGCCATTTTAATATCTAAATTAAATATCAGAATAAGTATTAATTGCAAGGTCATTTAAGGAGATGATAGAGGAAAGTTGGAGTACCCAGAGAAAAATCACTGACCAGCAGTCAATACCTGGAATCTACCACACATGGGATTCAAACTCGTAACCCAAAGGTAGTGGGCTGGTGGTAAATATGTCAAGACACCACTTAAGTCAAACACACAATGATTGCATAATATTTGTCCCTGCAAAATGACTTTATGATCACTTTAATTTCAACTTTCTGATTAATTTTCTTTGCCGTCCTTTCATCAGTATTGGTCACGTATATTAGAACGCATTGTTTTAAATTATTCAGAAGGTGAAAAAGATGGAGTAGCTTGTTAGGGGCTGTGGGTACTGAGTGGTTAAAATTGCAGGTATAAAATAAGATTTTCATTTGGAATAGGAAAGGGGAGGTAATTGGCTGATTGCTCACTTTCATGCATTCAGCTAACATTCATTGCAAAACTTCCCGGTACCTCTTAATAACTTGTTGGGTGTCATACAATCCATATTACATGAATTCTGGATATCAATTTAATGTGTAGCATTGCAGTGTAATTATGTGATTCTCTATTATATGATATAAAAACAGTGATAAACAGTTTAATCTTGTTCTCTAAAATGTATGTATTTGTAAGAGATTGAGTGTTCGACGAGGACGATATTATTTATTTTTACCAATTTGATTGAGTGTTCGACGAGGACGATATTTTTATTATTACCAATTTCATTTTCTTATTTATATGAGGAAAAACAGTTTCTTTTTGATAAAATGGATATAGGGGAGTTTTTTCATGATTATTCATGAACATGCATATTTTCAGGGTACATGTAAGAACACAAAACTTCCAAGCATAATGCTAAATATTTAATTCTAGTACAACCGCTCCTCTTTCACTGAGTTATATAATAAAATATTTGTCCCCGGAGACAGTGTGATATGAAGGTTAATTTACCCTAAGATGTAATATTCCTCAGTAAATAATTCATCTTCAGATAAATAAACCTTCATATCACACTGTCAAAGGGTCCACAAATGTACAGTAGTGTATGTAGAATTGATGAAAAATAATTTGGTAGACCCATACCCAAGGCAGATTTTCATAGGAATACAAAACATTAAATAGTCATTCTAATGCTACTTCTATCAGGGAAAGTAATCTTAAGACAAAATAATGCATCTTATCTTAACAAGTAAATACATTATTCACCAAAAAGGTATGTGAATGTGTACATTCAGGTGCTTTTTGTTAGGAAATTAAGATATTTTTCGAAGATAAGGATGAGACGTGAAAGAATATAGGCTACCTTCCGAAGAATTGGTAAGTTGTAATAGAATCGGACTATCTTCCCAAGGTTAGGATAAGTCTTAAAAGAATCAAACTACCAGTTTTGAATTCGGAGTGCCTGTAACATGCTGAAATCAAATGGAAGGCTACAGAGTTTGTTCAAATAAATGGACTTGACCTTAATTTAAGGTCACAGAGTCAAATGAGCTTAAATCTTTAAATGACTCCTCTATCAATAATTGACTGGTCTGATGTAGTCATATGCATGGTACATGTATAACGTTTGCAGCATGCTGGGCTGAAGGGCTACCAATTCTGATTTTGATCAAAAGAATTACCTTGACTTTCATTTAAAGTCACAGCCACAGGGGTCAAATAGACTAAATTTGTAAAATGACTTTGAATTGTTGGATATTGTTTCCTAAGCTTATGAAACCGCTCTCTTTTAAGAGAAAAAGCAAGAGTTATATCCCTTTTGCGACACTCCTTCATACAGACAAAATAGATCAGAGATATATGTAACATGACCCCTTGTGCGTTATTTTTCATTTAATTTCCATACACGTATGCACCGTATACATGTACATTTATATGGATAGCACATATTTTGGAGAATTATCACGAGTTATCGTGGTCCTTTTCGTCTCTCATTTCATCTGCAACATCCCTTAAGATGTTGCCCCACTAGTATGTACCTTAGTATATATAGCGGCTAATTTCACACGATTTGTTAATGTTTTAAAACTTACAAAAGACACGAGCTTTAGCGAGTATCTTTTGTCACTTTTGAAATATAACGAGACCAGTGTGAACTAAATTCCACATTCAATAACCCCGAGTTGTGTGACATGTTTCTACAACAATTAACTCATTTAGAAGAAGGCGATTCCGGTATGCAAATACGGTGTAGTGATATCTTCATAAGCAGATAGGCACTCACTTATATTCTATGATTACTTACAGAACGTCTTTTCTTAAAATAAACTACTCGTTGCCGCACTACATGCTGGTATTTTACGGCAAAGTGACATCTACCTCCCGCCAAATAATCATCATCTGATTGCGATCAAGCTCAAGTCAGGCATATGTGCGTCAATTCTACCAAAATCACCGGATCGGTCCTTGGACTGCTATATATAACGCTGATCAAATACCGGAGTGCAGCAGTATGACGACATTCGATCATTGATGACGTTAAAAAATTTGTGACATGACACTGAAATAAATGTAGTTCGGGTCAAAGTTTAAAGTTTCGACCAATTAACAGATTTAAATGCCATATTCTTTCAGTGGAATATCAAAGTATGTATACAATTGCCTGGGAGTAGAATAACACGACGTATTGTGGTAGAAACATGTTACAAACATATTAGAAGAGTTTTTGTGGAGAATGAAAACTACGTTATCAGCATGGATTCGTTGAAAGTGTGTTCGTTATAAACGTGTTTTACTGTATTACGAAATCGGTCAGCTTCGATACATGCACAATTTACATTGAACAATCCTACAATTAAACATGGAAAAAAGATAGTATCAGTGGCATCTTGATTGCCGACAAATGTACATGTACATAAATGGATGGCAAGTCAACATGATATTTATTTCAATGCATTTATATAAGATATCTTGAATACGATACAAAATGTCTCATATAGTATATGAGATATATCGTATAATATAGAATGTATATTATACACTATATAAGATAATTCTCATATATTATATAAGATATTAAGGTAGACCGTCCCTTTTGGTTTCCTATGAATGATTTCTTTCATTTTTTGATATTTTGATTTTAGGCATACCCTGATCTCAAATAGCAAATAAAAATCATATGTCACCGGGTTAAATTTTCTTCCAGGGTTACTTAAAGCTATGTATTAATGATTTAATATTCCGGATTTTAAGGATTTTTAAATAAATAATGTTTCCTCCGTGTAACATCCCTTAACATATAAAGAATATGCCCTTCAGTAGGTGATATAGAATTCATAACTATATCAAATAAGATAGGTTTTCCGCAATAAAACAAAATATCGCTATTTTAAGATTGAATTCGGACCCAATTTTACTGAAAAATTGCATCAAAATAGTCATGTTTTCCTTTAAATCAAATTTGTAGAATTTCCATGAAGATTGACATATTTGCAATAAGAAAAAACAATAAAAAGTATACCTCACCACATATTTTTTTTCAAAGTATAACCAATTTGCTTTCTAATACCTCTTAAAGTTTGGCCCGAAAATATTTAAATAGGCGAATCCGTCGCACCTTTCAACGTTTTAAGTTATTCATTTACCCTTGCTAGGGCTCTATTCTGTAAAAAGATAGGTATACATTTATAATAATAACGGCTATTTATTTGTTACTAACGACGTGACGGTTTTCATTTTGGGTATCCGTAAATCCATGTGTATCCCATCTAACTGTTTAGCGACTACTATGATTTTTTTAATTTTACTTCATGCATAAATCTTCAAAATTATACTCTATTTACCGATTACCACATCTTTAGATTGATACACTTCAAATGCACTCTCGGAAAGCTTCCTGGCGAAATATTTGCTCGAATGCCGATGTCTGAAGCGAGTTATAATAGATGGGTACGGAGAAATAAGATATGTTTGCCGAGATATGGATAGTGACGTTACGAACGTCGCAGAAGGGACGATCTGCGTAAAATGATACATGTATATCTCATATACTAAATGAGATATTTTATAAACTAAAATAAGAGATCTGATTTTATTTCTACATAAGATATATGCATAGTTTGATATATCTAATATGCTATATAAGATATCTTGAATACTGTATGAGACATATTATATAACATATACGATGTCGTATATACTATATAATATATCTTTTAAGCTATATAAGAAATCTTATGTTTTATAATGTGTCTTAATATATATATATATATTTCATTGGTTATGATATATCTTATATAATTTGATTAAATACGGGATACACCATGGCTTGCTCCGTCAATAAATGTTATTGCCATATGAATGTACAACGAATTAAACACGTATTCGTAAAAATTGTAGTTTTCAGTCATGTAATCTAAATATTTAGATTACGAGTTCATTTTCTGACTCAGTGGTCTGAAATGCATTTCGTCCTAACCAATCTAGAAAACAGAGCTTTCGCCATTTATTATGTTGTCTACTTTTCAAAGTCCGCACTCCTCAAAGCCCGATTCTCTCCGAAAACTCGTTTCACTGTTTCGGCAATCCTGTTGAGGCCTGTTTCTTTCAGCGCGTCACACAGTTTATCCGCTGTCGTCGTATCTAAACTTGGCTGATTGTCGAGCCAGTAATCCATAATGGCTACTTTGAGTTCATTGGGATTACCCACTTTAGTATTGAAATCCGTGTACACTGGTTTTGGTATTCCCAGGTGAATTGTGAATTCCCACATGACATCTACAGGGATCTGTTTTGCGAGGATAAGCATACTGCTATCACCGAAAATTCCTAAAATGCAAAATAGTCGATAATATATCCCTAGTATTCATATTGAACATTTTTTGTTGAACACAAAAAACATTTAATACCTCAGACATGTTATACATCTGAAGGCTGCCAAGTTTGGGGCCTTGGGGTCAGCCTTCAAAAATATAAACAAATGTACCCACACAGGAGGGCTTTTATTCACCACACCGCACATACATGTACTAGATGACTTATCACATTCATACCATAAACATAGACATTCATCGCAAAACAACATCACTTTCATTCAATCTTTCATAGTCTATTTATGATTAACGGATAGATAAACAAATTGGAATGTAACAACTGTAATAGAATAACAGATCAGCATATAAATGTAGTCTATATAAAAATACAAAAATTCATCTAAGGTTTCTCATCATGTTTACAGTATGTATATATTTGTAGAAGATAGATTTATTAATTTTGTTTTAAACATTTTATATTTGGTGGATGTCCTGTCATATTAAAGTAATTTCCTGTGTGTTGTTTTGTTTTGGGGCAATTGTTTTATGTGCATTTTCAAAAAGTATGCTTTCAATTCAGTTATGTTTAAGTTAGCCTTCTTTCTTGACATCAAAAATATATAGTATTTTGAATAAAGTATGATAAAGTTGATTGGAACAAAATTGTCTTTTATTTCTACATTTGTACATCTGCAAAACCAAATAACACCCTCTTTATGTCTAAATTCAAAGCTATAGGCGATGTATCAAAAACCCATTGTGTAATATTATCCCATATTGGCTTAACTTTTAGGCAGTTCCAAAACATATGTTCAATTGACTCTATCTCTTCATTACAAAGGTTGCAAGTGTCATTTGGTATTGTATTTATCATTTTTAAGTATGACTTGGTTGGAAGTATTTTGTTTTGTAATCTGTATTTGAACCAGTGAATATTTGTGTCTTTTGTTATTTGAAAAGGAATCTTGTAATGATATTGCCAAACTTTTTGTGTATAGTGTGTCACATTTTCCCATTTAATCTCTGCCATGTTCTTCAATGTATTCACTTTAATCAGTTTATCATACATATTTTTGGTTCCTTTTGTGTTTTTAGTATAATCTGAATGTAGTAAGGATATAAACGGTCGATTAAAGGGTTTTGTTAACTGCATTTTGATGTTGTTATGCCTACAATAATGTTGAATCGATCGACAAAGTCCATTAAATAATAAGAAATTATCTGACAATATTTCAAAAGTGTTTTTAAATTCTTCGAAATTCAAAAAAGTGCCATTTTCAGCGGTGAGGTCACAAACATTTCTTACCCCTTTTTCATACCATTCTTTACAGAAAATTGTTTTATTGTCTATTTGAAACAAGCTATTGTACCACAATGGAGATTTCAATATTTCATAAATATTCTGTGATGTAACTTTGTTCCAGGCTGTAAAAACATCTTTCCAAAACACATTTCTTGTTTCTACCTTATTTAGATAATCAGACCCAGAGTCATAAATGTAGCTAATATTATAATTTTGCCTTTCAATGATGATATAGATAAACACAATAACAAATGCTAAGAATAATGTGTGAAATGAAATACAAGGTATGATTAAATTGAAAGTGATGACCAAAAGTTGAAAGAATTGCCTCCTGTGTTAGACTATATATTGTGTGGGGGCTTCCAATCCTGGCAATGCATGTGATATAACTGCAAAGTAAATTGTCTATGACGTAATCACGTTCCGTTAATAGCCAATCACTGGTCTGTTAAATGGATAGGAATACCACAACTCTCGTTGTTTCGTTTCGATTTTTCATTGACTGGTTTTTGCCTGCGGACATTTTATACACGGGTCGAGGTTTCCCTGCCCTAATTACAGATCAATGGGAGATTTTATTAGTCCATATTGTTTAGCTATTGCCTGTGTAACCTCTTTCACCCAATACATTTTTACAGGAGCGTAAGAATTTTGACGTTATTGGAATAATATATCTGGCAGTCAAAAGGTTGATTTATATCAATCATAATTTGGCTAGCTACTGGCGATTTTGTAGAATTTGCACAAGTAAATTGTTAATGGCCACACGGCCCGCATTAACATAGAACAGGCTATAAGAATATGTTAATGATAAAATCATTTCTGAATCAGGTGAACTTAAATGAATACAGGCTATTAATCTTATTTCATACATACACATAATTTACTGTTAGTGATTACTGTAAATTGCTTTTTCTTACCAAATGAATATTATGTTAACTAAACCAAAGGCGTATATTTTATGTATGATCGCTATTTACAATAACTTTTAAGTTAAGCGTGACATGACGACAATATCAAATGTGTCTGGCTTATTTTGTAAAGCATTGCATACTGGAAAATCATATATGAGTAAATATCATGTTGTTAACAAATGCACATGTCTTTAATTGAAACTGGAACAAAACATGAGAATACCGGGTGAGACAACACATGAATGGACGGGCAAGGACATGTCCGAGTAATAATATGATTATATGTTTTACCCATTTCGTTGAGGGGATATAAATATCAGATGCATGTACGTACAGTCTCACCTGTCTTAATACATCGCCAAAGGGACCTAGTAAGATGGTCTGTATAACCATGTGGTCTTTCTACACAGATCAAATTTTGATTTCGTATTCTGTAAAGCAACTACATTGGATGGTAAATATTTAAGGTATTGCATTGGGAACAATAGTAAAAGTAATAATCAAGTTACCTGTGGGGGTTTCAGACCTTACGCTTCCAAATGGTGACACGGTAGATGGTGTAGTTGTTGTTTTTATCTTTTCTTTCTTCGATTCGCTGAATGGAA
>SAYR01000771.1:474694-529816 GCA_004382745.1 Argopecten irradians irradians | reverse complement strand
AATTGGATTTAGATGGATATCATGGTTTGATTGGCTATTCTTACTTGGAAGCTTGATTTAGGTGGATTGCAAACTGTCCAAAATCAAAGAATTGGATTTAGATGGATGTCATGGCCCCATTGGCCTCTCATTCTTAGAAGTTTGATATAGGTGGATTGCAAACTATCCAAAATGCAAGATTTAGGTGGATGTTGTAGCCTTATTGGCCACTCATTCCAAGAAGCTTGATTTATGTGAATTGCAAACTGTCCAAAATGCAAGAATTGACATCAGATGGATGTTGTGGCCTCATTGGCCACTCATACTTGGAAGCTTGATTTAGTTGGATTGCAAACTGTCCAAAATCAAAGAATTGGATTTAGATGGATGTCATGGCTCCATTGGGAACTCATTCTTAGAAACTTGCTTTAGGTGGATAGCAAACTGTCCAAAATGCAAGAATTAGCTTAAGATGGATGTTGTGGCCTCAATGGCAACTCATACTTGGAAGCTTGATTTAGGATAGATTGCAAACTGTCCAAAATGCAAGAATTGAAATAAGATGGATGTCGTGGCCTCATTGGCCACTCATACTTTGAAGCTTGATTTAGGTGGATTGCAAACTGTCCAAATGCAAGAATTGAAATGAGATGGATGTCGTGGCCTCATTAGCCACTCTTATTTGGAAGCTTGATTTAGGTGGATTGCAAACCGTCCAAAATGCATGAATTGACATCAGATGGATGTTGTGGCTCCATTGGCCTCTCATTCTTAGAAGCTTGATTTAGGTGGATTGCAAACTGTCCAAAATGCATGAATTGACATCAGATGGATGTTGTAGCTCCATTGGCCTCTCAATTTTAGAAGCTTGATTTAGGTGGATTGCAAAACTGTCCAAAATCCAAGACTTGACATTAGATGGTTGTCGTGGCCTCATTGGCCACTCATTTTTAGAAGCTTTATTTAGGTGGATTGCAAAGTGTCCAAAATCAAAGAATTGTATTTAGATGGATTTCATGGCCCCATTGGCCACTCATTCTTAGAAGCTTGATATAGGTGGATTGCAAACTATCCAAAATGCAAGATTGAGATGGATGTTGTAGCCTCCTTGGCCACTCATTCCTAGAAGCTTGATTTAGGTGGATTGCAAACTGTCCAAAATGCAAGAATTGACATCAGTTGGATGTTGTGGCCTGATTGGCCATTCATACTTGGAAGCTTGATTTAGGTGGATTGCCAACTGTCCAAAATCAAAGAATTGGATTTAGATTGATGTCATGGCTCCATTGGCAACTCATTCTTAGAAACTTGCTTTAGGTAAATAGGTAAATAGAAAACTGTCCAAAATGCAAGAATTAGCCTAAGATGGATGTTGTGGCCTCAATGGCCACTCATATTTGGAAGTTTGATTTAGGTAGATTGCAAACTGTCCAAAATGCAAGAATTGAAGTAAGATGGATGTCGTGGCCTCATTGGCCACTCATACTTTGAAGCTTGATTTAGGTGGATTGCAAACTGTCCAAATGCAAGAATTGAAATGAGATGGATGTCGTGGCCTCATTAGCCACTCTTACATGGAAGCTTGATTTAGGTGGATTGCAAACCGTCCAAAATGCATGAATTGACATCAGATGGATGTTGCAGCTCCATTGGCCTCTCATTTTTAGAAGCTTTATTTAGGTGGATTGCAAAGTGTCCAAAATCAAAGAATTGTATTTAGATGGATTTCATTGCCCCATTGGCCACTCATTCTTAGAAGCTTGATATAGGTGGATTGCAAACTATCCAAAATGCAAGATTTAGATGGATGTTGTAGTCTCATTGGCCACTCATTCTTAGAAGCTTGATTTAGGTGGATTGCACATTCCAAAATGCAAGAATTGGCTTTAAATGGATGTTGTGGCCTGATTGGCCATTCCTACTTGGAAGCTTGATTTAGGTGGATTGCCAACTGTCCAAAATCAAAGAATTGGATTTAGATTGATGTCATGGCTCCATTGGCAACTCATTCTTAGAAACTTGCTTTAGGTAAATAGAAAACTGTCCAAAATGCAAGAATTAGCCTAAGATGGATGTTGTGGCCTCAATGGCCACTCATACTTGGAAGCTTGATTTAGGTAGATTGCAAACTGTCCAAAATGCAAGAATTGAAGTAAGATGGATGTCGTGGCCTCATTGGCCACTCATACTTGGAAGCTTGATTTAGGTAGATTGCAAACTGTCCAAAATGCAAGAATTGAAATAAGATGGATGTCGTGGCCTTATTGGCCACTCTTACTTGGAAGCTTGATTTAGGTGGATTGCAAACTGTCCAAAATGCATGAATTGACATCAGATTGATGTTGTAGCTCCATTGGCCTCTCATTTTTAGAAGCTTGATTTAGGTGGATTGCAAAACTGTCCAAAATCCAAGACTTGACATTAGATGGTTGTCGTGGCCTCATTGGCCACTCATTTTTAGAAGCTTTATTTAGGTGGATTGCAAACTGTCCAAAATCAAAGAATTGTATAGAGATGGATTTTATGGCCCCATTGGCCACTCATTCTTAGAAGCTTGATATAGGTGGATTACAAACTATCCAAAATGCAAGATTTAGATGGATGTTGTAGCCTCATTGGCCACTCATTCCTAGAAGCTTGATTTAGGTGGATTGCAAACTGTCCAAAATGCAAGAATTGACATCAGATGGATGTTGTGGCCTCATTGGCCACTCATTCTTAGAAGCTTGATTTAGGTGGATTGCATACTGTCCAAAATGCAAGAATTGGCTTTAAATGGATGTTGTGGCCTCTTTGGCCACTCATTCTTAGAAGCTTAATTTAGGTGGATTGCATACTGTCCAAAATGCAAGAATTGAAATAAGATGGATGTCGTGGCCTCATTGGCCACTCTTACTTGGAAGCTTGATTTAGGTGGATTGCAAACTGTCCAAAATGCATGAATTGACATCAGATGGATGTTGTGGCTCCATTGGCCTCTTATTCTTAGAAGCTTGATTTAGGTGGATTGCAAACTGTCCAAAATCCAAGACTTGACATTAGATGAATGTCATGATCTCATTGGTTAATTGTACTTCTAAGCTTGATTTCGATGGCTTGTAAACGGTCCATATACAAGAATTTGTAATAGACGGATGGCATAAGGGGTATTGGATTTTTTTTTTAAATCTGAGTTGCTTTGTTATTTGTAACATTTGCTATTCTCAACAGATAATTACTTAATTCTTGTAAGTTGTTATAAAACATATTTCATAAAGAAAGTGTTTTAATGAATGACTCTCCAACAAGTATTTATTTTTAGTATCTTGGATCTCCATTCAATTGAGTCACAAGAGCTCTCAAAATATGTGAATTAAATGAAATGATGCGCCTGAAATTTTGAATGAATGTAATTTTATTATATGAGGTTTAGGTTGAAAGGCCTACACTTGAAATTTAAAGACCTCCATCTCCTATTTTGCTGTTTCCGAAAATGTTGATCCCGTACGAAATTCTGTCTGACAGATATAAAATTTGAAATAAATGTTAGTAAGTTACCACGTCTATTGATATCATGAAGGTCGTTGATGATGTCATATTACCAAGTTGTATCGTATACCTTCTCAAGATCAAATAACACGGCCACAAGATATTCTTTCTTTTTAGCAAAAGCCAAAGAACAAATGTTTCTAATCTAACTCGATGGTCTACCGTTCCTTGTAAGTTTCTAAACACACTTTGAAGAGGACTTTAAATATTGTCTGATTTAAGAAACTAAACTTATTTTACGTTTATCATACTTTCAAGTCGCATTATTCTCATGCTTTGAAAAATGTATAATTGTTGACTCTTTGTAAGAAGTGGGAACTTTGTAAGAAGAATTGACTTGATTGAATTTATTTAAAAGGCACTGGAGTGACGATTCTGGTAAATGCTTTAAAACCTCGAACAGTTCTGACAGCTCCAATAGTATATTAAAACTTTCTGTATTAGATGATATTAAGTTGAGACGTCTCTTCTATTTCTTAATCTTACTGTGTGGTTTTGGCAAAAACAATTTCAGATTGTGCAGAAAAGATTTGATTTTTATTGATGATATGTGAGGAGGGTGATGGTTATGATTTTCCTTATCCTTTTCCATACCTTCTGAGGAGATAAATTGAATGTTTATTTAGATACTACTTTATTTTAACATAAAAACATTTAATATCCCAGACATGTTATACATCTGAAGGCTGCCAAGGTTGGGGCCTTGGGGTCAGCCTTCAAAAACTAAACAAATGTCCCCTTACAGGATGGCTCAAACAAATTGGAATTTAACAACTATAATAGAATAACTGAACAACATATAAATGTAGTCTATATAAAAATCATCTAATGTTTCCCATCTTATATTCAGTATGTATATATTTGTAGAAGATAGATTTATTGATTTTGTTTTAAACATTAAATATTTGTTGGATGTCCTGCCACATTAAAGTAAATTCATGTATGTTGTTTTGCTTTTGGGCAATTGTTTTATGTATTTTGTGCATTTTCTAAAGGTATGTTTTCGATGCGGTTATGTGTAATTTTGCCTTCTTTCTTGACATCGAAAATATATAGTATTTTGAATAAAGTATAATAAAGTTGATTGGAATAAAGTTTTCTTTTATTTCTACATCTGCAAAACCAAATCATACCCTCTTTATGTCTAAATTCAAAGCTGTATGCGATGTATCAAAAACCCACTGTGTAATATTATCCCATATTGGTTTAACTTATAGGCAGTTCCAAAACATATGTTCAATTGACTCTATCGCTTTATTACAAAGGTTGCATGTGTCATTTGATATTTTATTTATCATTTTTAAGTATGAATTGGTTGGAAGTATTTTGTTTTGTAATCTGTATTGGAACCAGTGAATACTTGTGTCTTTTTTATTTGAGAAGGAATCTTGTAATGATGTTGCCAAACTGTTTGTGTATAGTGTGTCACATTTTCCCATTAAATCTCCGCTGTGTTCCTCAATGTATTCACTTTAACTAGTTTATCAAACATATTTTTGGTTCCTTTTGTGTTTATTTAGTATAATCTGAATGTGGTGAGATATAAATGGTCTATAAAAAGGTGTTTTAGGTGCATTTTTATGTTGTAATCTCTACAATAATGTTGAATCGATCGACACAGTCCCTTAAATAATAAGAAATTATCTGACAATATTTCAAAAGTGTTTTTAAATTCTTCGAATTTCAAAAAAGTGCCATTCTCAGTAGTGAGGTCACAAACATTTCTTACCCCTTTTTCATACCATTATTTACAGAAAATTGTTTTATTGTCTATTTGAAACAAGCTATTGTACCATAATGGAGATTTCAATATTTCATAAAAATTCTGTGGTTTATTTGCTAACGTAATTTTATTCCAGGCTGTGAAAACATCTTTCCAAAAACATTTCTTGTTTCCAACTTATTTAAATAATCAGACCCAAAGTCATACATGTAGCTAATATTACAATTTTGCCTTTCAAAAACATTGATCCATTCATTAAATTGTGACAGCAGAGCTCTACGTATCCATGTTGTCTTAAGTCCAGTTATAAAATGTTCTACATTTAACATTTTCGATTCTCCTTCAGTATAATCTTTACATAGAATGCATCGTTTTACTTTGTCAATATTTGACTGCCAAATCAAATTAAAAAGTGAGTATTTAGTGTTTGAATGAAGTTTCTGTTGGGATCTGATATAAATCAATGATTCAATTTTGGAATAGCTAGTGTCTTTATGACAGTTATTCGACCTATTGGTGTTAGTAATCTTCGTGACCATTTTTTCAAAATATTATCAACATTCCCAAATGCTTTTGTATAATTCATTTCAGGCAGAAAAACTAACTTTACCGAAAAGTCTATTCCTAATAATGTAAACTCTGTTTTCCCCAATGCAATTTCCATCTATGATGATAAACTTCCGCACTAATTTTTTTTATCCAAGATTTTTTCTCTATCTACTTTAAGTCCTGAAATCTGAGCATATCGCTCTAGAGTATTTAATGCTTCTTTAAATGACGTTTATGAAATTAAGGATGAAAGAGGTATCATCAGCAAATTGTGAAAGCTTATTTCTTTTTTATGAATATTTATCATATCTATCCCTTTTATATTTTTATTGTTTTTCGGCAATTCGGATTTCGGCAACAATAAGAAAGATATATGGAGATACCGGATCACCTTGTCTGCAACCTCTATTAATTGGGAAAAAGTTTGAAAGAAAGTCGCTTTGTAATATGGCTGATAATGTATGCTTGTTAAAAGTTTTGATTCATTGTTTAATGCTCGGTCCAAAATTAAAAAATCAATTGCCTTTTCTATGAATTGCCATTTCACCGAGTCGATACTACTCTTTACAGCTACTTTCTGATTCTATCGAACGTCGAGCCTTCGTGCTCCAAGTTTTAAAGTTTATGTTATTGGAGACAGCAGGAGAAGCCAAATAAATACCGACGTAGAGCAGCATTTCTGCCAGATGTATTTGTTACTGATTCATTAGATAAACATAACTTGGTAGGTTTTGGATCGGATTTCAGTATATATTTTTTAAGCAGTAGAAGCAAGCGCCTCATGTAAATTCTATTTCATTTCATTTCAGAATATTTTAATGTCTGACGTTAAAGGCAATCGGAATTGGGCAACAGGCAACATGCCTATATACGCCCTCTCCTTACATATAAACAATACACGCAAATCAATATATCTATATATACATATATACACATAGATAATGTCAATTGCTATTTTATCGATTTTTATTGATGATGATATCCCATGACATCAAGCTAGACATTGACAAACATCATATACAAAAAGTCGGCTAAAGCTTATATCATTGCAAAAAGACAAAAATAATTTTACAAGATATTCAACGAAATTCAACAAAACCTATTGATATCCTTGACACAGAATCGAACTTTATCCAATACTAATATAGCTGTATTAATATTAATATCGTGTCTTTCAGAGCCATGTCAAATGTTTGTGTTGTCAGTGGTATATAATTATCACGTTCCAAAACAGAATAAAAATGAGCCGTCTTGGGTTGACGTATAAAGGACAGTATGGAAAATAGTGTTCAGTATCTTCATTTTGAAATCCAAACAGGCAGGCTGGGCTGTCACTGAGATGAGAATTAAAGAGATCCGCATTAAGGTTACTGGCAAATGTAAAGTCCATCGACGAAAAGGCTCCTAAAGTATTGGTGTATTTTAAAATGGTGAAAAACGGTCGCTTACACATAGATCGTCGTTGACCCCCCAATCATAATCTATCGCAGGATGTAAAATGTAGGGACATTAGTGCTGTATAGACACAGGATGTGTTTTCATGAACTCTTCAATGCGTCTACCTCTCTAGCCAGTGTCAGTCATAATGAACGGTACTGGCAGTTGCAGTACGATATTGAGTTCATCACAACTAAATAAATTAGATAGATAACTGCAGGCATAGAACAAACAGTTATTTGGCTGTGAAGAGTTGCTCTAATGGCAACTTTATGTTGTAGTGAGCCGTATATGTCTATGTGGGGCATTTTATGTGCATCTACAAAGACATATAGCTGCTGCCCTGTAGCCCATTGTTGGAGTATTAGTGTAGAGTGTGAATTGTCTGAGATTAATGGTGTCTTTTTAGCATTATATCTTGTT
Organism: Argopecten irradians irradians; assembly: GCA_004382745.1. Taxonomy (NCBI): domain Eukaryota; kingdom Metazoa; phylum Mollusca; class Bivalvia; order Pectinida; family Pectinidae; genus Argopecten; species Argopecten irradians. Next base: position 522,177 of record SAYR01000771.1, on the reverse strand, counting down.
AACAAGATATAGATTGGTTTAATGTTTAATAAGAAGTGGCAACTCTTCTATATTTGCTTTTAACGCGTATGTTTTATTGTATAATGTTGTTGACCACTATTCTAATCACTGAGGGCAGATCAGCGGACTGACAGGACTATTTGGAATAGGTTGTTTGGTGACTGACAGCAACGGATAGGGTCATTGTAACGGTATGTAACCCTTATGTTGGTTTTTATTTTTCGTTGCTCATGATGTTGTGTGGTTGCCCCAGTTAGGCTTATCTACTAAAGTATGGATTGACATATACTTGACCTTGACCGTGAGTGACCTGCGCATTGGAGACACATAATATCCTAAGTCTCAACTGGCCTCCCTCATAGCTTTAGGGAATGAAACATATCGGGCATATTTGAACCTCAATATCCAGACCGAGTTCCGGTAGGACATTCACAAGCTTTTACAGCATGATCAACCCCGCAGTTGATGCAGTACTGATTGACAGTCTCCCAGTCTTTTCGATCACCATTGCCTTCCCCGCCACATACGGTTTTCTGTCTACATTTATTCTCATGATGGCAGCTACAAATTGCTCATTGGATCTGGGATGTAGACAACGCCATATTGTTAATTTCCAATCCCGTAAATTGGGATATGTTGGCATCGTGAAATTTTGGTGCTTTGGAATTTGGCGTTTCCCTGTACTCTAAAAATAAAAAAATAAAAAAAAAACGAATACTCTGCATTATGAAAACTATATATATATTGCATAAGACAACGAATCTTTTGTCTATAGGCATATATCTATTATTTAACAATGGAGATTGGATTTTAAGCCATATCGATACTTAGACACCCTTTTAAATATTGATCTTCAGTATCTTAATTATCACTTACCTACCATTCTGTCTTCACAAAAGAAAGACAAAAGCTCGCCCTAGTACATGTTCACAAAAGTGATTAATGGTGTGTAGATGTATTGACTCATATATGCAAACAAAGATATACGTAGTCAAATTTTGGTGTTTTAGTGCCTTACGCCAAATAAGCCAAATAGGACCACATCCAAAATATCCCAATACACGTTAGTGACGTTTTGGGGAAATGTTAGCGTCGAAAATGTGACGTCAAATGAACGTATAGAGGACTAGCTTTTCTGTCATTTTCCGCCTCATCTCAGACACAGGGGCGTTTTCCTATTGAAAATAGGTTAGTATGTCGGCATTGCTGAAATTCACGGTTAATCATGCATCAACACGCACACCGATGCCATTAAAGCTAATGGTTCCAAGGATGTTTTCCGTCAGTTCTTAACGGAAAATCACTATTATCCGAGAGGCGTAATGAATTTTACATTTCCAGCAATGCCTCCGATGTCCTTTCTTAGTATAAGCGGTACAGTCGGTTTATCATTCTGCCCAGAGTAAATTGCCAAGAACTGTGGAAAGGTAGAGTTGGATGTAATGGGTACATTTTTTTTTTATTTGGGTTCCTTTTTGTGTTTGGTTTTATGTTTTTCATTTTTGGAAGCCATATATGAGAGTTTTGTATCGTTCACCATCTGCTCTGAAGAAAAACGAGCAAAACCTATAAGATCACTAGGACCATCTTCCTCCGGAATACTAGCTGCATTCCATGGCAAACCTGTTGGCTCTTTGAGCTATGCTGACGCACATCACACTCCCAAAAAAGTGGTACACATCCGCAAGAAACCAGTGCCCTCAGTCTCGAGACTTTCATGGAGAATATGATTCATTAGATATATTTTTCTTGTCTTTTCATGCATAACAACATATTCTTATTTTATTTAGTAATTTCCATGATTAAACATGCCTGTGTCATAACTTTTTGTGTGCTGTTTATGATTGTTGGTAAACATATTCCATTCCACTAATCTGATGGGGATTTTGTAATCAATGTGGAATAACGTTGATAATCTTCAATGTAACATTATTGTATGCCTAGTTTATAGCTTTACAGACAAAATATCTCAAATCTTTAAAAAAAAAAAACTTATCAACTGCTGTATACATCCGAGTCTGGACGCCATTGTACTACATTAATCTATCTTACTTTGTCCTCGTTTTCATGATGAAATACGGGGGATGAATTATTGCCAATATTTTTGCTATAATAGAGCTGATCAAAATCGTTCTCTTCTGCTAATATCTCATCTCCAGATTTTATCAAATTCTATTTTTGTATTTCATATCATATAATCATATATCTCATATAACTAGTAATATCTTAATTTCTTCTTTAGTTTAAATTTGCAATTGGTTTGATCATTAATGTAATTATTTATATTATCAAAACTTTGAACTGTCTGCCATCACTCTCTTTTTTCTTCCTCTCGTAGCTTTATTGATATGATCTAATGTGAGTCTTCCAATTTTCAATTCAATTTTTTAATGCACTCTACCTTTTTATGAATTATTTCCCTCCATGTTATGAGTATTTCCACAAAACAAAAGAATTGTTATTTCAATATTGTAATCACTTCAATATTTAGAAAATAACTACATTGTAAATCATGATCTATTGCTTTCTATTGTATGTTTTGAATTATGAAACATGATTTCCGAATAAACTTCTGAACCTTATTGATGGCTTGACTATTATCACAGAACCAACTACAGCTATGCAGACCAACTACAACCGAAACAAACTACAAAAAAATACATAACATATGAAAGGAATTCTCGGTCGCGACGAGATTCATTAATTCATGAATCTCATTCATTAATAAAATCCATGAATGTTCTTCAATTATTCATGAATATTTTCATGCAATTCATAAACTTAAAACTTTATTAATAATTTAGAAAAACATATTTCATGAACATTCATGAATCTCTTTTATTCATGAAATCATGAACATTCATGATCAAAATTCATGAAAATTCATAATAAGTTCAAAAATATTTTCAGGATATTAATAAATTTAAAACCATCATAAATGACCATGAATGTGTATTCTTAATAATGCATGAGCAACTACAACTCGCAGCAGTATGCACAAACAATTTATGAATATTCATGAAAATTCATGAACGGGAACAATTAATGAAAATTCATGAACTAGAGTCGTGTTCATGAAGTTTAATGTAATCAAATTGGATTCAGTGGCATCTGAATTTCATGAAACCTATTTGGGTCCAGGATTGAACTTTTCTATTAAACCAATGGCAATTCTATTGGAATCTATTCAACATCTGATGAAACAATTCTAATGACAGATATTATCCATATATTAATATGGAAGAAGAGTTTAACATGAAATCACAAACAGTTTACTATGTTCATTATATTTTCATACTGCTACAGATAAGTGCTAACAAAATCTGCTTTCAGGGAAATCAATTTCATAATACATTCCATATAGTTGTAAAGCATGATGGTTTATATGGACAATTCAATTCAATAATTTGCTTGTTTGTTTGAGTTTTACGGCCCATCGACAACTAAGGTCATTTAGGGCCAAACTACAAGGCAGGCATTAGTATTAGGATATAAACTGTATCTCAAAGATCAGGATAAGAAAAAGGCAAGTAAAAACTAAAACACAATTGTAAATGTCGATTTAATAAAAAGAGTTACATAGGATAAAATAGTTTTGGCTAAAACATGAGAAAACTCATGCACAATGTTGACGAAACGATGAGTGTTGCGTTGATATGAATATAAGATGAGATGAGACAACGATCAAATTGTTAAAAATGCCGATCTCTTTGAGATAATTGAAAATAAGATTATGTCTTACGGCATGAAACAAAGCGTACATGTCGGAGACGTCATAGTACTTATCTCGTATGTGTTTAAAATCAATACAATGCAATAAAACATGCTCCACTGATATGGTCAAGCGACAGAGCGATAGCACATGCTTCCGCAGAGAAAATTTAGGCAACATCTGGAAGTCGGATAGAGGAGCAGTGATTAGTTAGATGTACAGCATGCTGCCGCAACCTTATCACCATCTTTTGAGTCGTCAGTGTTGATCTGAACATGGTCAGAGAAAGCCCTAATGAACTTCCGAAAGGAGGATTTGTGTTCTTCGGGTAATGTACTGGATTTTGCCCTCTCATATAGAGATAAATTAATATCAGGTGTTTGAATGAGCCATGGTGGTACATCCGATACGGTGTACTCGTCAATGGTGTCGAAATTTATATTTAGTTCTGATGCCAAATGTTGGTATGAGCTTTTGATTTTGTGTAAATATTTCTTGATGTTGTGGATTGGATACAAGGTTAAATGCGGGATTTTTGGGGTTGGATTTCAGTTGAGCAGCATACTCTAAGGATTATTTCTTTTATCGATCGTCTAGAGATGGCTCATTAGCTTCCACACGGAGACTCTTCACAGGTGTTGTTCGAAAAGCTCCTAGTGCGAGACTCAGTCCCTAATTTTGTATAGGGTCAAGCATCTGTAGAAAGGAGCTGCGAGCCGATCCATGGACAATCGAGCCGTAGTCAAGGTTTGATGTAATAAGTGCCCGATAGATACGTAGAAGCATTTCACGGTCTGCACCCCAATCAGAATGGGACAGATATTGATATGTGGAACAAATGACAGTTTCGAATCAAATATTAGTCCACGAAATTCGTTCAACTACTGGAATTTTAATTCCATTGAGTGTGAGGTCAGGATCATTATGTGGTTTTCGTTTTTGACAGAAGTGCATACAGACAGTTTTTGATCTTGAAAATTTAAAGGCATTTTCGTTCGAACTTTGAAATGCCTGTCAGATATTAAATTTGAAATAAACTTTGGCAAATTACCACGTATACTGATATCATGGAGATCGTTCATGATTCCATATTTCCAAGTTGTGTCGTATGCCTTTTCAAGGTCAAAGAATACAGCTACAAGATGTTCTTTCTTGGCAAATGCTTCTCGTATAAATGTTTCTAGCGTCGAGTGTTTAGATGGGAAATGAAAACAATGAATCTACAAACAATTAACCATTTATTTACATTAAAGTGAATAGTCGGGCAAAGGAAACCAGTCTAAATACGTTCTTTGGCCTTCCAAAAGTCATTGTATACCATAATGATGGTCAAGTTCTGCTTATGGTGTCCAGTTTTGACCATTGAAATTTTGGGGAAGCCCCGTGTAAATTTAGCACAGTTCTAAATATAAATTCGCCAAACTCTTTGAAAACGAGGCTGCGTGGAAATGTCAACATGGACATGTGTTTCTCAGTCGTGTCGGTTTCGTTTCGTGTGATAAACCACTAATGCGGTATGCAAATTGTTGTTTTGAGATGATACATTTGATGCAAATGAAGTATTCTTACATTAATGACAATACTTTGTAATCATTTTTGATAAAAGCATTTGTACATGGAAATCGACACAAATATTCGGCCGATGCAGAGATGGGGCCCCGGCAAGGGGCAATTATTGCAGCATCGCATTCTCGTATTTTACATCAACCGAATCATGAAGGTTAATACAAATAATCGTAACATAATTTCCCATTTAAACCACACGAAACGTTTAATAGAACGTCCATGCATGTAGCTGTCAAAGATGTGAAAATAAATTAGCTCATACATAGATATTTTACAAAGTACAAGTGTAGTTTTTTGCAGAGATTTTAATTAAAATTATCTATGTCTCTGGTTGTTTTATTTGTAAACAATATTTGAGTTCTGGAGAGAGATGACATGAATGTCCAGCTGGAAGGAAAGAAATTTTATGATGTATATGTATCGTACAATGTATATATGTAAAGTACATTCCATGTAGCTGCTATAGAATTACAACTAGGAAATTCTATCAAACATTGATAATATTTAATTCTTCACATTCATGTAGGCCTATGCTGTGAGAATTAACTCATCATATATATTTCCAGAAAACATATAGGCTACATGTATGTTACTTTCCTTTTCTGTTGTTTCTGTTCTTTTTTGTGCTCTGGAGAAAAAGATGATTGAGTTGAAGAAAAGTAATTAATTAAGAGAAATGTGTACCACAGTACTTTGTCTGTAGCCGAGGGGTTCTATACTGTTTTTAATAGTCCAGTAATTAATAATTAAATTGAAAATTTCAAAATTAAGATGAAATTGTAAATTCCATTTTTGAATGAAGTGGTTCCCCTCCTTTGAGAGTACACAGTGTGTATACCCATTTTGGTTTTTAGGAATAATATCTGAATAGGAACCTGAAATAACATGACAATCAATCAGGTATGTGTGTGTTGGGGGTTGGGGGTGGGGGGGGGGGGGGGGCTAAAAGACAGAAGAATCATGAGGTTGGGAAGTTGTAACTTGAGTGGAGGGTTGAAATATAGAAGAAATAGCTACACATAACTGGAAGTGGAAGGGTGCTTTATCATTGATCTGGTCATTGCATATTTGGGGTTTACATGGCTTTTTTTTGGTTATTTAGTCTCATTGATTTTGGAGCAACTTTGAATCCATATGGTACTGTATATCTTTCTTTTTTCCATGTGTAGCTATTTCTTCTGTATTTCACCCTCCGCCCAAGTCACAACTTCCCAATAGGTACCACTTTTTTGTTTAGAACTCAAATCAAAGACAGATGTACATAGTACTACATACTACATTTTTAGTCTATGTGTTTGTAATCACTGTTACTACAGTATTAATACATAAATGGGTCTATGTACAAGTTACACATAGATAATAAATGTGAAATTTGGTTCAGACAAAAGATTTTAACATTTCAGATAAGTTGCTAGTTTTATGGTTTTATTTATATGTTGAGTCTACTCTCTTGTAAAGTGAATTTAGAAATCTAAGACAATGGTATCTATATTGCTATATGTAAAAAAAATCCTTATATTTTTAAAGTAATTAGAAAGATACTTCACAAGCCCTGACAAACAAATGGGCCGGCATATGGATGCAAGAATTATAATCACTGGATCTAGAGGACTAATATAAACAAATATTTCTACAAAGTTAAACAATGAAAAAGTTTGCATCATAATTTTTTTAATGATTACAGTTGAAAGGAAATTTAACAAATTAATACTGTTTAAATGTTTCTGTTTCATGATCTTCTAGGTCCATATTGGAAAAGTTTACTTTCAAGAGCACTCATATCAACATTCTTCAGTCTTCATATGATGCTAATCGTATGTATATGTATAATTACACTTGTATACAGGGTCCAAAGGATGAACTTTCTGTATTAATGTCACTATGCATGCATGGTGCCTGAAAAAAAGAACCAACAATTTTTTTATATCTGTTGAATATGACAAAAATTGAAATGATCAATTTCAATATATATAAATGAATAAAATGTAGGTTCATTCTACAGGGTTTTTTTTATTTTAGAGAAAATTTTATAAGTTGTGAATGTGTCATGATGCATTTGATAGAATCAAATATTGTTTCAAAAAAGATACAAAATCATTATCTTCTAGTTTCAACAAAAATTCAGAATAATTATAAATGATACATGGCTGCAGTACATTTCAACTCTGTAAAGTTTTGTCATATACACATGAACCAGGTAAGTTGTAATAAATATACAATCACTATTTATTATTATGACCAGAAATAATACTGTATAAGTCCTCCAAATATATCTAAAGAACAAGCTAAAAACCTACATGTACATATGTATATGTGTATATCAGAACATATACAAATACAATTTTCCAATTAACCTACAATGTAAATCCTATATACAATGTATGTGTATAACACTACCAGAACATGTACAGAACAAAAATTTACAAATTAAAAATCTATAAATATATACATCAGAACTGTATGAATTGACGTAGCATAATATTATAGATTAATTGAAACAAATCTTAGTTTGATAATGCACTAGCGGTTACATTCTAACTGTACATGCATTACAACGGTAAATTTTATAATAATAACAGGGCATTCATTACCCCTAAAGAGGCCCACGAAAGAACCGCTATTTACCCCAGGGTTACATTTTTCGCGATTGGGGAACAGGTATGAAACATGTGACCATAATGTGACCATCATTTATGAAAAAATACTGCTAGTGACTATTTTACATAATGATAAAATCGAAGACTCACTCACTATCAGCTGAGCAGGGAGTCCGGGTAGTAGGCCTAGGAAGTACAGTTGGTAGTAGACTAAAGGTTACACCCTTGTGGCACAGGAGTGCACTAAGTTTAGAACTAAGGTGACACGGAGTAACGAGTTTAGACTCAGGAGACACGGAGTGCACGAGGTTATAGACTACAGGTAGACACGGAGTGCACAAGATTTAGACCTACAGGTCGAGCAAGAGTGCACTACGTGTGAACACGGTGTCCACTACAGGTGAATGTGTCCAGGTACATTGAGACCTAGACAGACAAGGTGATGTGTTACAGTTAGGGATCGGGAAGAATAAAGTTCTTCATATGAAAAATACATAATTTAATTTTTAAGTGTTTTGTTTTTTTAAATTACAACATTACAATTTAATGTCCAGTATATATAACTATATAATAAATATTTTTTAGTATACATGAATAAAACTTTTCACTGCAAAAGTAATAAAGATTGATTTATATTCTAAGTATATGTCTATTTAATTTTATATCAAGATTTCCATTTCTTATCTTAAATTTGTTATATTACGTTTTCAAAATGTAATGTTTTTGGGTAAATTGCATTAAATATATACCAAAAAAGGTTTGTACCAGGTAGCAAATTGATTTTTCGTTTGATGTGGTTAGTTTATATACAAACTTCCTACCGACTTGGTTAAAAGCAGTCAATTTTTGGCTAGAAAACACCCTGCTTTAATTCAAATCGAGTAAGTAAAAACTTTATTTTGGAAGCTTTGAAAATAGTTTGAATAGAATGTGTTTTATTTTGATAATTCATATTATCGGCAATGTAAAGGTACAGCGATGGGGACAAAGGTTGCCCCTACGTATGCTACTTTGGTTCTTGGTTACCTAGAGGAAATGCTTTACACAAACATCGGGAAAATAGACAATGAATCAGCTGATTATTAAGAAGGAATTTCATCAGATTTTTAGACGATTGTTTTATAATCTGGAATCAGATAAAGATGTAAAATACATATTTCAAGAACTTAATAAGTACATCCTGATATACAGTACACATGGATTCTGTAGTACAGTAAAACTCCGTTTTTTGGATATATCTGTTACTAAGTAAAAATGGTGAAATACTACTGACTTGTATTGTAAACCGACGGATTCGCATAACTTATCTTGATTTTTTAATTATCATGCAAGGATGTAAAGCTTAAATATCCCATTAATTTAGCGTCGTCTAATCACCAATCGTAAGTGATAAAACTATTTTAGCTTGACGCTTAGAGAACTTAGTTTTTTATCTGCGCAAACAGCATTATATCGCAAGAAGTTATAGATTATGGAGTTGAAAGAGCAAAAAAAGAAGGACCTATTCATTTAAGGAATCGAATAAATGGAATCCAAAAGCATATAAATACCTTTTGTCAGTACTTTTAATCCAAACAACTACAATATTTTCCAATTGTAAAAGGTTGTGAAGATTACATGAAAAATAGCGACAGAATGAAATTGATTTTATCTAACAAGAAAATAATAATTGAAAGCTCAGCCTAAAAACCTTAAACGTATTTTATGTGCGTCAAAATTTGATTCGAAAATGCAAAATACTTCTGTCATAAATGTATGCAAAGCGTTGCAAAACATGTGATATTATTATAGAGTGTAAAAATTATACATTCAAAAATGGTTTTAATTTCAAATTAAAAACTAATATGAATTGTACATCCAAATGTCATATACGCACTTATTGTAGCAAATGCTCAGATTTTTATATTGGTCAGACCGGAATGGAATTGAGAAAGAGAGTTTCATTACACCGACAACGAACCAAACAGACCCATCAGATATTTAACAGTAAACGAGCATTGTCATATGTGTGCTAATGATAATTTTTTTATTTTACCAATATATAAATGTTCAATTCAGATCTTTTAAAAAGAGAAAATAAAGAAATGTATTTCATTCACTTATGAATACCTGTGGCTAAATTCAGAAACGGGACAAAGGAACTTCATATTAGTTTTTATTTCGTCCTCATGGTTTTTGTTATTTTCTTCCGAGACCATTCACAATATCTTTATGTACCATGTCATGACGTAATTTACTATGACGTCATTGTACTTACGTCATGTTTTACAAATAAAGAATTCAAACCCCTGAAGACCGCATGAGCCGAGAAGGCGCTAGGGAGAAAAAACTGTTTTATAGTTTGTGTTTTTTATGTTATAGATGGAAAACATCACATGGACATTGTTTCTTTTATATATTATAATATATATATTATATATACATTTACATCAAGCATTTTCACAAGTCAAAAACAACAGCAAAAACAGTCCTAATGTGCTTTTGAGACACTTTTTCTTTTTATAATAAGCTATCAGTAATACAATCATATACCGGTAATGCATAGCTTTTAACAAAAAGATTTGGTGCTATCAATCGTTGTCTAGCGATACCTTGTTAAGATCGTTTTCCATTAAAATATATAACTTTTATAATATTTTTCTTGCTATTTTAAGTTCTAAAGTAATTTGTACGTAAAAATAGCTTAATTAACATATTCTTTATTAAAAACTGAACGTTTTTAAAAGATCATGCAGAATTAAATCCACTTAAACTATATGCCGTCAGTCCACTAATTGGTGGCTAGGCTATCCCTACAAGTACACTTCAGCTGTTTTGATGCTTAATTAACGGTAACACAATAAGTTTATGATCCCAACAGCAAGTTATTTGATGCGTATATTTGCTGCATGGTCCAATATTATACATTTTAAACGATACAGGTAAGGCACAGTATCAGCTATACAGGTGCCTCAAGGTGACATCGATAATGGCAGCGGGCAGAATCGTTCTTCTGTTGTTTGCACGGCTTTATGAGAATGGGGCAGTATCTTTATATAATAATGTGATTTTAGAATTGTTTCTATGGAAAGTTTTGTTAGAGACAAATTAAACTTTACGTTTAACAATCATATAGGTTAATTCATGAGTAATGAAACACATAACTACCATTCCTTATTGATAATGTATAGTGCTTGTTGTAGAGCTTGCGTAAAACATGTTAACGGTTCCGGGGGGGGGGGGGGGGTTAAGTTGGGATGAGGGTATGAGGGTTAAAACTAGCTGGCAAACCAATAGTAAGTGATGTGAATACCACTCAATTATTGTCCATGACAGGCAGCCGGGTGAAGTGGGCTGACGTAGGCTTGGTACAATGCGTAAATCAAGCATGTCTGTCACAACTTAATTTACAATAATACATGTATATATTTATAATCAAAATTAATGTAGAATAGGTTGTATTCAACATTGTATATGGTATTTTATTAGTCATGCTAATTCAGGTTTCTGATATATGTAAACAGCAAGTGTAAAAAAAATTAATGAAAAGATATGGGATGAAATATGATATTCCAATAATCTGAAATAAATTTTTTAGTTAACTATTCATTGGTATTTAGATTATTTTTAATTTTAATATATATAAGCTTCATTAACAAATAAATTAAAATGCACTACCAGTTAAAACACATATCCCTATTGACTAGCATTGTTGTAGAACTGTACTATTAGTGTGATGAGTACAATGTATGTATGTAGAGAGGCTGCACTAAGTAGCATGCTATAAATGGACCTTGGGGTTGGGATAAAGTACTAGGTGTTGTTAGTCTATGATACCTTGACTGAACATATTGAAGGGTCCCAAGAGAAGGTTAGGCCCTGGCCCCACTCTGACCAATGTTAGGTAATTTAGATTATCATACCCGTGTGGTTGATGGAACAGTATGAAGTCCAAGTGACCATGGCAACTGCAGTCCTAGCCTAAGGGCCTACCTTTCGAGCAGGCAAATTTAAGTGAACAATATACTACATGTATGGATCATACATTAATATATTATATATATTGTTATCATATAACTCACGCGGTTTGTAAAAGAAGGTCAGAATAGGATATTGTCAAATTATCAAGGTTTCTAGAATTAAAATAATTATGACAAATTCAGAATCTAATCAAAAACTATGAATCTACAGTTTAAATGGGTAGAAGTTGGATTTATTTTAATTCTGTCTGTTTGATTTGTTATCAGATATGTGACCTACATTTTAGCAGAAACATATATACATATGTATATATGTTTCTGATTTTAGCGATCGGTCCTTTGAACAGTGGTGCTCACGAGCAGCCACATGCCCGATAATAGATTTTTGCTTTCTTAGGCCAGTGCTTACAGGTTCCTCAATCGGTTGAGTGTAATAAAGGGTAATTTCTAATGCCGATTTTTAACGTCTATGGACGATTTCCCATTTTTCCAATGCTTTGCAACGCGCCAGGTTCCATGTAGCAAATATATACGTATTATACAAACTATTTCGCGCACCTTGCCGTTTAGAAAACTATATTCCATACATACATAGTTAAACATTTTATGAAGAATTTAATTTGTTTATGTTTATATGTCCTTGCTTTTATTATGCCCATCAATATATTCTTTTTAATCAAAATAATTTGCCAATTAAAATATATCTTTGGCGACGATTTGCTTATACTAAAAATCTTACTCCACGCAAGGTTCACCACTTTATGCGTACGAAAAAGAATTTCATCTTTAAACTACTTATCACTAGCTAAGAAAAATAGTTTTTACTGGGAACTATCCATTGATGAGACATAACCAGTATGTGGTTTACCGTACGCAGTTAATTTGCTTTTATTTAAGCATTGATGTCACTATTTTTTAATTTTATCGGGGTATTGCGGATTCTCACAAAAGTTTTCGGATTTTTTTTTCATAGTGGTATGCAAAAAAAAAAATGGCCAATCAGAAAGCCAGATTTGGTATGAAAACAAAGAAAAATTAATTATAAATTCTATAATTAACGTCCTTATTTATAAATTAAATTGTATGATAATATATATTGATACATTTTACTTTATATGTATCTATTCAAATAAACATTACAGTACGAATGATTTCCAGTAATTAACGGCAATTTTTATGTTGCAATAAATATTATGTTTCTGATCGCAATAACTATTTCTATCTGTCAAAGTCCATATAGACTGCAGAATCAATACATATTTTCTCATATTTCTGTGGCACATCATCTAGTCTGTCTGTGGTCTGGATGTAGTGGACATTTTACCTGGACACGATGTCCACCTGTAGTGGACACCGTGTTCACACGTAGTGCACTCCGTGTCTACCTGTAGTCTAAACCTCGTGCACTCCGTGTCCACTCGTAGTTCACACCGTGTGCACTATGTGTAACCTTTAGTCTACTACCAACTGTACAGTAGCGGTCCGGAGCCGCGTGCTCGTTTGAACTGTTCTCTTCACTATAACAAGTTGTATTAACACTCTCCATGCGTCGTAATGTTTACCGAGTCAGTTGTTGGGATTGTCGCTGCTCCATTGCCTTTCCTTTCGCATTTTAGGTGAGTCAGTTGGTTGTTTTGGCGGAAACCTTTTGGTTCAAAACTATGGTAGCCATGTTTTGTTTACTACGGAGAGTGGTGGATGTTGCGCATGCGTTAAGATTGAACTGCACTCATAGCCGGTCGGGAGGACTTTTAGGATTCCCATAGATATTATTATTTTCTTCGCATGTACAGCGATTTTGACGGAAAGTTTTATTTTTCTAATTTATAAGAAATTATACCGGATATATTAATACCATTTTTACCGATTTTACAGTCACTTGCCCGACTATTCGCTTTAAATATCAATAATACATTCAAAAAATAACTGCGTTTTATTGTATGTCTCCGATTGTCTCGTACATGTGTTATTTGTTAAGACTGGCATGTGGTTTTGTGGAATGTCGAAGGAAGTCCGCCAATGTTTACAAGTATTCATATGCACCGAATACAGTATTTATTCCAAACTATATATATAAACAAAAATCATGATACTACTAATCTATTCATAATTTGAGAGTTAAGGATGTACTCCTCTGAGATGTCAAAATTTTCTTGTATTAAACCTTTTTTTTCATATAGACTTTTGGAAATACCATGAAAGAAAATGAAAGAAAAAACATATGTCCGTGTGCTCGTCTTAGCTATTGTCACTCAAATATACCTAGTTGACAAAATATTGGATTTTATTGGAATTTGGCCGTTTTGACCATATACACAAGAGATTAAAGCCATAATTTCCTAATGAGGTGTTTGATATGTATCAATGTTTGTAGAATTTATTTTTTCCAGTAGTCTTCTTTAAAAATATACCAGTTTGATTAATAAGACTAATATTTTTTTCTCAGAATAACTACATATTCTACCCCTACCCCTTAATTTTGAGCTACGAAATGCACCATTTTTGCCAAATCTAACCCTTTATAGAAAAAGTTCTGGTATTAAACTTTTGTTTATATTTTGCATATCAATAGAGAAAGGTTGTTCTTTCAAAATCAGGCAAGAAATAGGGGGTCCGTGTGCTTACTTTTTTACTCTACTTGAATATTTGTTATTTTTCAGTATTTTAGAGTAAAAAATAAAAGTGCTCAAATTACCATTTTATGTAAAAAATAAAGTGAAAAAAGTGAATCATTTCACACATTAATGTTCAATATTTAAATAATAATTATCACGAACAAAGTAAAGATTTAAAGCAAAAATTAGCTCGATACAGCTAAAAATGCTGGTGCAGTGATGATTTCAGTAAAAACAATTTCAGTAAAAAATGGTAACTTTGCCTCAACTCAAAGCGAAAAAAAGACACAATTTCAAAATGGCCGCCAAATGGGTCATTTCTTAAAATCCCCGTATATAATCTTCTAAAGTTAGAACTGTATTTTTTTGACAAAATTTGCAACTGGCAACTTGCTACAGATATTGATAAATTGTATTTGAAAATCTCATAACTTCTTTGTTCTTTGTCGAAACGAGACTTCAACGAGACTGAAACCTAAGAAGAAGAGAGCACAATATATCTAAATACTTCGAACTTACTAAAGAGGTTGACTAATAGCTTACTATATACGTGTACATGTATTATAACTGCTTTCTATTTCTTCTTTAGATATTTTATAACGATATTCTATGTCTATGAAATATGTGATAGTACATACATGTAAATGAAAGATCACTGGAATCGGCGCTAGTCGAGATACATCGATCTGTATGTTGAGACATGTCTGTATTATATTACTGTGCTCATGATCAACACCGTTACTGCATGAATACGTTATTTGTAAATAGGCCTACATGTATATATATCGTATATTACATCTACATGTATATAGGCCTTTATTATATGACTGATGCTTTTACTGTATTTTGATTGGCCAATACGTTTCTCAGAAGTATTCATCAACTGCGATATCAACCCCGAAATCGGCGGCAAAAACACGCGAGGTTACTGGACTCAGTCCAGATACCTCTCGCGAGTCCAGTAACCTGTGTCAAAAATAGATCGAGGAAAACTCCCTTGAGATGTGACGTCATAATTAAACAATAAACTGTTACCAGATTGGACATACAGTTGATATGAAGCCCACCCGGAAGGAAGATAAATAGAATGGCTCCCGTTAGGGCGCCATGAATATTAATCTTTCGGACGGATGGGCTTCATATCAACTGTATGTCCAATCTGGTAACAGTTTATTACTTATATTTCGATTACGATTATCAAAATTCAACACTTTACATGTATATCCTTTGAATTTTCCCGCTTGAGCTAGTGTTGCCGTCACCAAGTTTAATAAACGGAACAGCCATATCATCAGCTTCTGAATATAGTTCAACACAAAACGGTTTGAATCAAGCGAACAAATGAAAATTATGCGATGATATTTTTTAATACATGCTATTTTGTAAACATGATAATACTATTAGATGTCATAGACCACACAACTTTAAAACCACTTTTTAAATTATTTGACCGTTATGTATAGGTGTAAGTATATATTGTATACACTGTCCGTGACGCGGCGGAAACGTTAAATATTCATACGCTTGACCAGATTGGAGTTCATATAGGGATTGGATTTCGTTTTTATGTTAACCATGCTTGTATGGAGCAATTCCTCTAAGCGCGCCCCATATTGAATATATTCTTAGAGGAATTGCTCCATACAAGCATGGTTAACATAAAAACGAAATCCAATCCCTATATTTACACTCACACGACTTTTTATTTATATTTTATGCAATAAAATCGTCATTTGAAAGTGACGTAATTAATTCAATAAAAGTCGGTCAAAAGTGGGAGGAGCTTACTCATTTGAACAGCGAATGATGACGCTTCACGTAAGATAGAATTATTCATCCGCGACGACAAAAAAGTTCAATATTTTAGTGTAAAATAAACATGACAAACAAAGTAAATTTCAGAGATAATTTTATTTAATCAGATCAGAACTTTAAATATATATTCAATTTTGCTAAAAGTTAATATATAGCGTAATAACATAAAGAATTTGTACACGGCCACATGTGTGAACTCGGTGACCGTTATTGTGCAGCGAGGCGAAGCTGACGCACGCTTACACACTTTAGTTTGCCGAAGTTGGCAAAACACCGATTTTCAAGTAGCTCAATGTGTTTGAGATGTCGTCTGACTTGACGATATTACATCCTTGGGAGCCATGTGATTATATAATCTACGCTTAGATCCATATCGCCATCGATAGATGAAACAAATTCACTTGTGTTCGATGGATACAATGTATTTGTGGTGACGCGGAACTGTCAACACGTGGATTATTAGCGGTGCATGTTTTATAATACACATGATTAAATACTCAAAGAACAAAGACAAGAGGATATGTTTATAACTGACCTCTATCAGAGGGTCTCACACCCGTCCACCCCAAAGGCTCGATCGTAGGACGAACATAGGCACAGAGGTAATGTTTACATTTGACACCCATCATTTTTAACAAAAATGAAAGCACGTCGCCCCGGTCGGGATATTTTTCCGTTTCTTTATACAATTGTTAATTTAAAAATTGTTTGAATCATATATAAATATAAAACATGTATATATTGTTTACATTTTTCCAAAATTCTATGAAAAACAACAATATACACGTAATGTTGCGTCAAAATGTAAACAAAGCCATGTGTTTCTTTTTAAAAAAAAGTAGTCCTTTTACGTTGCACAGAACATTTCCTTACGCAAGTTCAAAGTTCAATGTTACCATGCAGTTATGGTAAACAAAATCGGCTAGTATTAGCGTATAGTGACCAAGCCTAGCAAGTGTAAATATAGCGTGATATTGCCCATTTGGTTTAACATAGATCAAACGGGAAACTGAAAGTAGAATGGAAATATTCACTTTTGACGTCGAGTCGTACCCAAATATAGCGTAACGGGAGTTTCCCTCATTCAATGACGTCGGGATAATCTATTGTGACGTCATTATTATAGTCGGCAACATAAATGGCGGAAGGCAGCAAGTTTACTGCGATCAACGGTGATCAACTGCAAACTTCAATTTATGGAAAATGTTCAAGAATGTCAGACGGGCTGCAGTTGGTACAATATTTCGGTTCTACCAGTCTACACCGTTAACAAGACGCATTTGGATATTTACCATATACTAGCCTACGTGTAAACATAAAGTTTGCATATATCGTCCTTTTTTATAGTTTAGCCTTTTTGAAGAGCCGGGTTAATATCATGTAAGTGTCATAAAGTAAAACAGTTATCGACCTATTTTCAGGCGGATACGGTGAGTTATCAACCCTCGAAAATGATATAACCCTCGGCCTCCGGCCTCGGGATATATCACCTACTCGGGTTGATAACTCACCGTATCCACCTGAAAATAGGTCGATAATTGTATAATATAATCTTCCACAGTGATCATATCAGCATATCGAACCGACTATCACTTCGTCATATAAATATCCTTTTTGGGGATGTGGATGTGGCGCAGTTGTAGAAGGCGCAGATATGTTTGGCTAGGCGAATAGGTGCCGTAGATCGTGAGTTCGAGGCCCGGATAGGGCACGAGTCAATAAATTGCCATGCTTTGTTATAAAGTCCACAGATGTATATGTTTGAATAGTACAACGTCCCGAAAAGAGAGACTTTTTATAGCCGGTGTAACGTTGAAAATGGACCTCCATTGAAAATTGACCTCGGATCAGTTTTCAACGTTGAAAACAGACCCCGAATGCCGTTGAAAATTGAACATGCGGTTGAAAATTGACAGTGTCTAGGGTCAATTCTCAACGGCAGGTCTGTTGAAAAATGACATTGGCAATCTATCAACGGATGGTCTTTTGAAAAGTTTGTAACAATGATTTTTTATGATTATATTTTCGACGATTTTACGTTTGTCAGGTTTTCAGTAATTGTTAATATATATTTATTCCCTGCAATACAAGAAAACATGTATTATTTATCTGCGTATGGATCAGTTATGTTGTGTTCTGCTTATGGTTGTGTTGTGTAGTGCTGTTGTGTTATTTTGTGGTCGTGTGTTTGTGTGTTTTGTTTGTTGTGTGTCGTCCGTCGTCCGTCCGTCCGTCCGTTAACAATTCTTGTTACCGCTATTTCTCAGAAAGTACTAAAGGGATCTTTTTTCAAATTTAATATGTAGGTTGCCCTAGGGACCTAGTTATGCATAATGCATTTTGGTACTGCCAGGTAGCCATCTTGGATTTTAATAGTTAAAGTTTGTTACCGCTATTTATCAGAAAGTACTGAATGGATCTTTTTCAAATTTCATATGTAGGTTGCCCTAGGGCCCTAGTTGTGCATAATGCCTTTTGGGACTGATCGGTCAACAAAATGGCCGCCAGACAGCCATGTTGGATTTTGATAGTTAAAGTTTGTTACCTTTCTTTCTCAGAAAGTGCTGAAGGGATCATTCTCAAATGTCATATGTAGGTTCCCCTATGGTCCTAGTTGTGCATAATACATTTAGTGACCGATCGGTCAACAAGATGGCCGCCTGGCAGCCATCTTGGATTTTGATTGTTTTAGTTTGTTATAGCTATTTCTCAAAAATTACTGAAGGGATCTGTCTCAAATTTCATATGTAGGTTCCCGTAGGGCCCTAATTGTGCATATATTGCCTTTTGCAACCGATTTGTCAACAAGATGGCCGCCAGGCAGCCATCTTGGATTTTGATAGTTAAAGTTTGTTATCAATGTTTCTCAAAAAGTACTGAATGCATCTGTCGTAGGTTCCCCTGGGGCCCTAGTTGTACATAATGCCTTTAGGGATTATATCAGTCAATGATATGGTCAACCTGCCGCTATCTTGGATTTCATTGTTGCAGTATGTTGCAGCTATTTCTTAGAAAGTACTTTTAAAAGTGATCTGTCTGAAATTTTATATGTAGTATGTTTGAAAAAGTTTAAAAAGCAGGGAAAAGATCCCTCGTTCCATTGTCAAACATAGATCACTCTTTGGTGGGCGCCAAGATCCCTCTGGGATCTCTTGTGATAATTGAAATTTTTTACTACTATTTCTCAGAAAGCATTGAAGGGATCTATCTCAAATGTCATATTTAGGTTCCCCTAGGACCTTTGATGTGCATATTGCATTTTGGGACCAATCGATGAACAAGATGACCGACAGGTAGCCATCTTTGATTTTGATAATTGAAGTTTGTTACTGCGAGATATATCAGTAAGTAATGAAAGGATCATATTCAAATTTTATGTGTAGTTTGTAGTAAAAGTTTGAAAAGTAGATAAAATATCCATCTTCCCATTGTCAGACGATGGTCATTCTTTGTCGGGTGCCAAGATCCCTCTTGGATCGCTTGTTAAAATGATAATGACTACTTTAAATGTAAATAAAAGCATTGGTGTGTAACATACATTGGTGTGTAACATACATTGGTGTGTAACATACATTGTTGTGTTATATACATTGTTGTGTAATATACATCGTTGTGTAATATACGTCGGTGTGTAACATACATTGGTGTGTAACATACATTGGTGTGTAATATACACCGGTGTGTGACATACACCGGTGTGTAACATACATTGGCATGTAACATACATTGGTGTGTAACATACATTGGTGTGTAATATACATCGGTGTGTAATATACATCGGTGTGTAACATATATTGGTGTGTAATATACATCGGTGTGTAACATACATTGGTGTGTAATATACATTGGTGTGTAACATACATTGGTATGTAACATACATCGGTGTGTAACATACATTGGTGTGTAACATACATTGGCATGTAACATACATTGGTGTGTAACATACATTGGTGTGTAACATACATTGTTGTGTAATATACATTGGTGTGTAATATATATTGTTGTGTAATATACATTGGTGTGTAATATACATTGGTGTGTAACATACATTGGTGTGAAACATACATTGGTATGAAACATACATCGGTGTGTAACATACATTGGTGTGTAACATATATTGGTGTGTAACATACATTGGTGTATAACATACATTGTTGTGTAACATGCATTGGTGTAACATACATTGTTGTGTAATATACATTGCTGTGTAATATACATTGTTGTGTAATATACATTGGTGTGTAACATACATTGATGTGTAACATACATTGGTGTGTAATATACATTGGTGTGTAACATACATTGGTGTGTAATATACCTTTGTGTGTAACATACATTGGTGTGTAATATACATTGGTGTGTAACATACATTGGTGTGTAATATACATTGGTGTGTAACTGTTACATGCATTGTTTTGTTATATACATTGGTGTGTAACATACATTGGTGTGTAACATACATTGATGTGTAATATACATTGGTGTGTAACATACATTGGTGTGTAATATACATTGGTGTGTAATATACATTGGTGTGTAATATACATTAGTGTGTAACATACATTGGTGTGTAACATACATTTTTGTGTTATTTACATTGTTGTGTAATATACATCGTTGTGTAATATACATCGGTGTGTAACATACATTTGTGTGTAACATACATTGGTGTGTAATATACACCGGTGTGTAACATACATTGGTTTGTAATATACACCGGTGTGTAACATACATTGGTGTGTAATATACACCGGTGTGTAACATACATTGGTGTGTAACATACATTGTCGTGTAACATACATTGTTGTGTAATATACATTGGTGTGTAACATACATTGGTGTGACATACATTGTTGTGTAATATACATTGGTGTGTAACATACATTGGTGTGTAATATACATTGGTGTATAACATACATTGGTGTGTAACATACATTGTCGTGTTATATACATTGCTGTGTAATATACATCGTTGTGTAATATACATCGGTGTGTAACATACATTAGTGTGTAATATACATTGGTGTGTAATATACACCGGTGTGTAACATACATTGGTGTGTAACATACATTGGTATATGCACATCCAAACATCTTTGTGGCCGTCCACCTGCTGAAGAAGATCCAAGCTTCTCATGAAGCGAAGATAATACAACTTTCAACTAGAGGTAAACCCGGTCCAAAGAAGAGGAAATACCGTCATATAGACTCTCGCTTTAGTCAGCTGAAGGACAGATACAGAAATGGACAAATCGATGTGCTTGCCTATGCTGATGCTGCATCCCATTTACTGCATTTACAGTAAAGAACTTTACATGTATTAAAATATGCATTGTGAAAAAAATGTGGTGAAAAACATTTCTAGTGATGATTTAACTATTCCAGTACTATTGGTTATGGGACATATAGATTTATTTCAAAGTATATATAACATTGTGCTGCTTGCTGATGAACTTAAGTGAAAATCAATTTAAAATAGTAGCTATATGCCCACCATCTAGTTACTTTTTTAATATCCATGTTGGTTTACATTTATTTGAAAATAGTAGCTATGTTCAAAATGTAATTACTTTTTGTGTCCATTCCGATATATTTATCAAAAACGAAATTATTTGAAAGTAGTAGCTATGTTCAAAATGTAATTACTTTTTGTGTCCATTCTGATATGTATTTATTAAAAATGAAATAATTTGAAAATAGTAGCTATGTTCAAAATGTAATTTCTTTTCTTCATGATATACCACGTGTATTCATTAATTAAAATACATGTAATTCTTAAAAATCCAGCGTTTTTTTTCTGTCTTTACATTAAGTACATGTAGATACTCATACGAATTGGTAGTTTTATGGAACGGTCTATCCTATTGTTCTATCTTTCACACCTAGTCTCATTTGGCCACCAAAATACTTTACCTGTATACCTCAAAATTCAGAATGTTGGCTAAGTGAGAAGACACCGGATAAACAATATATTCTAGGACAATATGATAGCTTCGGCTATTACTTAAGTAATCTATCTATTACATGTGGTTACCTTTGATTGCCATTTCACGATGACCGAAACATCCGGAAGTTAATTCCCTTTTGATTTATTGACTTCAAATATATTGATGGCTAATTGATAACCCGACACATTTTTCTCATATCCTTATCTAAATGAAATGTGTTACAAACACGGGTAAAAATATATATACAATATGACTTTAGCTACAAAATTATACTTTTGAAGTTCAATATATTTACAAATAATCTTTAGTTTCATACGGGTAAAATATTTTTTATGATATTATCAAGGTACGCTACGCACGATGTAGAAGAGGTCTCAATATAACGCGATACTTACGTGCAAAATGAATCTGATGCTGCCACAATCTCGACGAAAACCTTGTTGAAACTTTGACGGAAAAACCAATCATTTCAGAGAACCGGACCAGTCGAGTTTGTGGATAACCGACATTGATGTTATATCTCTCTAGCTGTTCATATGAAGTCTGTCTTTGTTAAAGTCTTGATAAAGAGTTATCACTATGCCAGTTTTGAAGTGTCTAGGGCATATTTCGTGTTGCACGATATAGTTATAAACCTTCACTAGCAACCCGACGGCAATATCTGACACACACTGCAAATGTGCTCCTGGTCTTGTAGCCCAAGACTGACTGATAACAGAAGAAAGTTGACGCTGTTGCATGAATGTTTGTATCATTGCTCCTCTATTATTTGCGTGTTCGTGGTTTTTTGGTTACATAATCTTTCGATAAGTGGGCATTAACGTCTGCCGTTACAATAACAACGCCGTCGTTTGTGTATTTGTCAAAGATACTTTCCAGGGCTTCGAGAGTGAGTGTTCATATAATCATATCTACTACAATTGGTTGAAGGCAATAGAACCCGGATTAAAAATATTTTCATCTCATTACGGTCGATCATAAGGCAAATTATTCGTGAGTTGCAATCTTCAGATAGAAGTGAGATACCTAGTGTGTTTTTTCCACATGATGCCGATACCACCAAATCCTGTTCTACGTGACTGCTCATCTATATCAAGCGGTATTCTGCTATCTGTCACGCCATAAGCGTGAAAACAATCGTCAATAGCATTCAGGAAATCACCTTGTTCTGGGAGAAGCCATGTTTCTGTTATTACTACGACATCATTTGTTGATAGTAATTCACCTAAATATGGAGCTCCATACATAACTCCACGCGCATTACAAGCAGTGATTTTAATCCATGTAATTGTAGTAATTACCAATGAAGTCAATACAAACATACTAAGACAACGGTTTATTTCATCAAAATCCATCATTTTGTCTACTCGCTGCAGCTTCCCATGCTCTAGCCCTTATTCCAGAGGGTCAAAAGTTCTCAGACATAGATCTTTCGTAGCAGTCTGCGCATATATTCAACCATAGCGTGTAGGTTATGGGAACCCGTCGATTTCCTTCCCACTTTCTCAGAACACAGACAAAAACACAATTACTCCACGAGATAAAGCGTATTCCTTTATCGTTTTGCCGACCGATTCTGAAGATGCACCACCCTTTACACTTGAGAGAAAAATCCGTTTAATACGAGGGGCCGCCTGAACACCACAAAATTCGTACTGAGAAGAAATTTGAGTAGGTATAGATTGTCCGACTTTATGCATGATAACTGATGTAAGTGCCTTAGAGTAGAGCCGCGGGGTTTTGTCATTTTACGTAGTATCTGTACTCGAAGTTAATTCTGTGTTTTCGCTTATTTTTTGTCTTGTATATCGATATTGGTGATCATCTTAGTCCATGAAAAACATTTCACGACTTGAGTTACCATTACCGTATGAAAAGATTGCATCTGAGGTCGAAGAGTTCATTTCCAAGACGGATTATTCAACTGCATAGGACGCAGTACTTCCAGTACTTTGATGTTTTTCTATGTCAACAGCTTTAATTTCCTCTGTATCAGACAACTCGCGATTCTGTTTGAGAGATTGTGTATCACTTGCATTATTAATCTTCTTGTTTGTGTTTGGTTTAAGAAGTCGATTATTTCATTGTTATTAGAATCACATGTACACATACCGCAGGTACGCGCGCTATCGCTCGTTAGGAAAGGACAATAATGTTTTATATAAATGAGCCTGGTCCGACCTCTTAGGGCAAAGGGGCGGGGGCCCAAATGGGATTTTTAAGATTTAGAATCCTACTCCTCTTTCACCCTTGGATGCATGGGAATCAAATTTGGTTTGAAACATTGTTGGGGAAGGACAATCAAATCTCATATCAAATGAGCCTGGCCCGTCCCCTGGGGACAGGAGGGGACAGGAGGAGCGGGGCAAAATAGGGGAAATAGATGTTAATCTTATAAATCTGTACTAGTCATAGAGTTCTGCATTGATTGTAACCAAATTTGGCCAAACACATCCTTGGGGGAAGGGGAATAGAGTTTGAATAAATTTCGCTCTGACCCCTGCAACAGAAACAGTGGGGTCAAATAGGGATATTGGAGGTAAATCTTTAAAATCCTTTAAAAAAGAAATAATGAATCTGTTTTCAGAACATTACTTGGCATTACCAACCAGGTGAGCGATACAGGTTCTCTAGGCCTCTTGTTTTATATGCCGATGATAGTGCAATGTTATTTTCGAACAGAGATCCACCTAGTTATATTTCAAATATAATCAAAAGCATTAGAATCTTGTCAGAATTGGCTTATAGACAGTACATTATCCCTTCTCTTAGGTAAAATGGTGAGTATCCTTTTTGATCCTAAAGGAAAAATGAGAAGCCTCCCCGACCACTCCCAAGCTGTAGTCTGCAGGGATTTTACTATAGATTCAAACCTGAAGTAAAATATCTGGTGCTTTTAGATGAAAATATTATCCGGAAAGTAAACCAGCGGCTGATGTTTTTGTATAGGAACAGCAGTAGGGTTTACAAAAGGTCTCAAACAAAAATTACAAATTATTTAAAAATAAAGTTAACAGATTCATATCCAAGCTTAAACCTAGAACACAGCATGCAGTGAACCATTAGGATCACCTTTAGCATTCAATACACAGTGACAGTAAGGTTTCTACCAAATTCTCTACCGAATTGAAGAGTTTTACGTGCCGTAACGTTATCGTTTCTGGGCACGCAAATTCTCTACCGGTAGTGTAAACTTTTTATACATGTAGTTCACACTATGAAGAATGTGTAACCTTTAGTCTACTATTAAACATTTGTATGACAACTATGAAGTTAACAAAAACAAAAGGCCCAGAGGGCCTGAAGGAAATAAGCCTCCTTGGGTTTGATGGGTGGACGTTAGGATCTAAATATTCATGTAATATTAAGTAAAAAGGTATCATTTACAGTATTTTACTGAATTATGCAGATGGTCCATATAAGGCTATTTTCACTTAGTATTAATAACTATTTAGTTTTTAAGTGAGATTGTATTATACTTGAAATGCCATCATTGTAATCGCCGATGCTTGACGGTAGGTGGTCCTGGAAAGGCATTAAGTAATCTTGTCGCCTCCAAGCCGTCCTGTCCCGATAAATAGGCAGAATCCACGCTAAGTGGTGTGGAAATAACGATACAGTCATACAACCACCGTGATTGAAACATTCATTGATTACGTATTACGTTCCATTCAATATCACGGATCAATTTCACAAAACGCATTATCACAGCTGAAATGATATAAAGTGGGTATGACTTGGGAGTAATTATATAAGTAGCACGGTCTCAAAGGGATTCACCCTGTATTGACTTGGTTAGTCTCGGCTGGATTTCATACAAATGGTTTCTACATAACTTCTGCAATGTCTTTCATGATTCAGGTAAGTGTGTATTAAGTTTCTTTAACAATAATTAATGTATCATTTTATATTGTGTGAAAACAGATAGTTTCATTGATCCCATTTCCCGCTAATAATACTCTTTTTAGTAGTGACGTTATTATAGTTATGCTAGGTTTACACTATGTTCCCGGCGACCACGGCAGCCCCGTTTGCCCGTAACGTGGTGCGCCGTGGAATTTTGGCTATTTTTGTCTCTGTATTCAAGTTGAGCTAGGTCTTGTGAAGTTTTGCCACGGTCTTTTACGGATTACGTGGTGGACCGTGGATATAGGGGAAAATGCTGTTCCCGGCTTTAGCACGGTTTATCAAGGATACCACTACGTTCTCTCTAGGCCTGTTACGATCTGATGAGGTTTGCTACGTTTTACACGTTTGATCAAGCTCCGATACGTTTTTCACGGTCCGCCAAGGCTTACTAGGGATGAAAGTCTGATGCCGGGCTTTTTTGAGCAAATGAAACAATACTTATTGCCGAAAATGTCATTTCAAACACGTTTTAATTACAAAATTATAATTATTATAGCCAAGTGTTTCTTCGCAAATATTTTTTTTCTGTAATGGTTCTCACTTAATCTGCCTTTTGCAATAATATCTTTGGTGTAATTTGATGGTTTAAATGTGTTTGATAATGACTTTTTCTATTTATTAATACAAATAACTCCATGAAGTAGCAAATATGTACCAGGCCAGGCAATGATACTCCATCATATATTGCTTGCAACGTAAGACCGTAATAAGACGCAACACGCCGTATCACGTCGGACTTTCAACCACTACTAACCGTGATGTGCCTTGACAGTACGCATCGAAACGGCTATCATCCACCTTGGTTTGCCGCCAAAACCTTAACAAACCTGGACAAAACGTGCAGCCAATCTGCATCAACCGTGGGAAAACGTGGAAAAAACTCAACAGAACGTCACAAAACTTGAAATCACCGTGAGATTCCGGGGAACGTGCTTGCTGCCCGTTCCACCACGGACCGTCTGGAAGTTTTGTTACGGCCTCGTACGCACTGTTACGTTTTGTTACGTCAATCCCGTTTTATTACGTCCTGTTGCGTTCACCATCTGTACCGTGACTGCCGTGGCAAATTTTTTGACAGTTTAAAAATTTGGCACGGCATCCACGATATTCACGACCGCTCACGTTTGTCTATCACGTCCTTCTGCGCTGTCTCACGTTGTCTCGCGGTCACCACGTTTTGTCCACGGTGGTCTGAAACGGGGCTGCCGTGGCCGCCGGGAACATAGTGTAAACCTAGCATTAGACACTGTAATTAAAGGTTTGAATTCTTAGAACTTAGAGCTGATAGTATTCCGCTTAATTACCAGTGTAGTATTATCATATGTTTTAGATAAACATTATCCTCTGGTAATTTATTTCAGTACCTTTTAAGAAAGATTGTATTTGCCATTCCATTGTGTCCACGGCGAATTAATCTCATAATAAGCGACATTTGTCAACCACACCTTTATTGTATGTCCATCTATGTAGGCATGTTTTATTGTAAATTACAAATGACACTGAGGATAATGTTTACTATGACCACTATGATACAAGAAATATCTACGAAATGGATCTAAACATTGATAAAGTAGTCTGAACGTCGTTATCTAGGATATAGACCTAAACATTGATAAAATAGTCTGAACGTCGGTATCTAGGATATAGACCTATACATTGATAAAGTAGTCTGAACGTCGTTATCTAGGATATAGACCTAAACATTGATAAAGTAGTCTGAACGTCGTTATCTAGGATACAGACCTATACATTGATAAAGTAGTCTGAACGTCGTTATCTAGGACATAGATCTATACATTGATACAGTAGTCTGAACGTCGTTATCTAGGTTAAAGACCTATACATTGATAAAGTAGTCTGAACTTCGTTATCTAGGATATAAACCTATACATTGATAAAGTAGTCTGAACGTCGTTATCTAGGATATAGACCTATACATTGATAAAGTAGTCTGAACGTCGTTATCTAGAATATAGACCTATACATTGATAAAGTATTCTGAACGTCATTCTCTATGATATAGACCTATACATTGATAAAGTAGTCTGAACGTCGTTATCTAGGATATAGTTCTATACATTGATAAAGTAGTCTGAACGTCGGTATCTAGGATATTTTACATAACATTATTGATGCTGTACAAATGAACCTTATCTAAGCACGTTTCAAGTAGTTACATATTTACGATATGTCGCAACTGAGTCAAATACCTAATTTTCTGCTTTCGATCAAGCGTAACATTAGAAAAGTGTATTGATCTGTTCGGGGATTACTTCACCAATGGAACGGACTGTGATTGGGATTTTGAACAGAATTTGGAATGAAATGGATTAAGATGATCTTATGTTAGAGCACAAAAACATGGTAATTCTATGCAATCAACTTCATTAAACATTGATGATGGCGTATATATCGATAACAAATTGTGTAGTTGTGTTGTATGCATTATCAAGTATATATATTGATATATGTGTCCAATACTTAAGTTGTAATTTTCTGTAACAAGAGACTAAAGAGGGATGTACACTAAAGACTGATCTATGTCTGACAATGGAAAAAATGGATGCTTTCTATGCGTTTCTCTTCTTTTGCTCTCGTTTTCAAATATTGAATGCACATTTAGAGAAACTTGTCAAATTGTCAAATTTAATATGGTCACTGTCTCCCATGTTGTGCTTGGAGTTGAGCCAAAATGGAACAAAATGGACAAAGAAGACACTATATGTTTCATTTGAGGAAGCTACACTTTTTCAACACTTTCTGAGAAAGTGGCATAATCCAATATGGCTACCAGTCATGTTGTTTCATTGTTTATTGCACGAGATCAGTCAGTATTAAACCCATAGGTATGTGAGAAAACGCAACATTAGTAATTCAAAGAAATTTACATCAAATTGGCTATATTTGATATCGCTGCATCCGTCAAAACAGGTTACGTTTGAATAACGAATAACTGTCCTACTTTATTTTTGCCCGGTTAAGGTAAAGTTAAACGACCTTATTGTGAATAACGAATAACTTGCTTCATGTAAAACACATGTACGTATTTTACCAGTACGAATATGTAACTGTCAAGTACACTTATTACACCCCATTACACCTTAACTGTCAAGTACACTTATTACACCTCATCACCTTGGATTGTAAAGGTACTTTCTATTTAAAAAAACAACAGTAGAATTATGATTTCACGATATGATCGTATGAATGGAAACGCCATTTTAAAATGCTGTTAATACTGTACATTAAACCGGTCACGCCTCTAGCATTTCTAACTGATCAGAGTCACGAATAAGCCAAACTAGCTAAACTGTGGAAAAAAACCCGTAACAGGGTGAAATGAGAAGACAAAGAGGAATGTTTCGTTTTCGTTTTTTTTTCCAAAAAGTATTAATTTTTCGTAAAAGCTATGATTTCAAACACAATTTTCCGTAAAAAAAAATGACTTAAATATAAAGTATACGATCTACTCAAATGATATATATTATTAATGCGCTTATGTGTTATTATTCATTTTCTTGGCTGTAAAGATTCAACAAAACCGCATCAAGACGTCTATTTTCATTCCTCTCCTCTCACTTCGTAACTAATCATAAAAACAACAATTAGATAGAATTATCCGGAATCAGGTACAAACTGATAAAACCAAATACAAACCAAATGAAATATCCGGAATGGGTTACTTCCCCCTAGACCGTACATGTCATAGATATATATCTCATGACCAGTACATTATATATATAACATATGAATAAAAAAAATCCAGCATATTAAACAAAGGCTAACCTATTTTGACATGATTGTGCAGGTTAATTGCACAAACATGTCAAAATAGGTTAGCCTTTGTTAAATATTCTATATTTTTTCATGCGGTTTTAATTAATATAGATACGAAGAATCCAGGCCCTTTGGGCCTTTTGAAAGTCACAAAAGAAAAACGTAGTGTCATTTTAAAGGGATAACTAGTAGTACTTGCGATATGCCAAGTTTCAAGAAAATTGGACTGTGGGCAGTTTCTATAGGATTTTTAACTTGAACTAGGGAAAAAACTATAACCACTGTCACTATAAACTACCCTACAGGTAAATCCAAAATGTTGGCGTTCCGTGCTACACCCGGTGGCAGAAGTGCAAAGTGCAATGTTGGGTTTCGGTATTTGGAATCATTTGTTATATATTGTCGGACACATGGTAAGGAAATAGAGCTTCAATTTTATTTCCATTAATATGAGAAAAGTGTGAGCAAGGCGTCTAAAAGTTTATCACAAATACAGTTTATGTTTTGTTTCTTTATCATCAGTTTACCTATACTAGACCATTATTTGATAACGCCTCCCACTGATTTGTGAATCACGTAGAACAAATTGATTATTGCCAGGTAATGTCCTACCAGTGGTGATTCTCCACATGACCGGTACATAATAGCCATTAGTTTCCAGTTTGACCGGTAACCCTGCACAATTTGCTTCCTCCATTTGATGTTATTAATGCGCTGACAAACGATTTGGGGAGACATTTAAACAGTTTTATTGAATATTAAACATTTATATGGCTATTATCTGGAGTAGTTCACTTAATGTCACGATGATTATCGATGGAAATATTCCACTGGCGGATGTCTACCTTCTCGGATGGCCGATTCTCAAAACATCCGTCGGAAATGTACTTATATTGTATCTAATGTGTCTTCTTAATGTACTTATATTGTATCTAATGTGTCTTCCTAATGTACTTAAATTGTATCTTATGTGTCTTCCTAATGTACTTATATAGTATCTAATGTGTCTTCCTAATGTACTTATATTGTATCTAATATGTCTTCCTTATGTACTTATATTGTATGTAATATGTTTTCTTAATGTACTTATATTGTATCTAAAGTGTCTTCCTAATGTACTTATATTGTATCTAATGTGTCTTCCTACTGTACTTATATAGTATCTAATGTGTCTTCCTAATGTACTTATATTGTATCTAATGTGTCTTCCTAATGTACTTATATTGTATCTAATGTGTCTTCTTAATGTACTTATATAGTATCTAAAGTGTCTTCCTAATGCACTTATATTGTATCTAATGTGTCTTCCTAATGTACTTATATTGTATCTAACGTGTCTTCCTAATGTACTTATATTGTATCTAATGTGTCTTCCTAATGTACTTATATTGTATCTAATGTGTCTTCCTAATGCTGCAGAATTGATAGTCTGACTGTATTTTGCATTATCCTTGTAATTTACATGCGAATGGTCAGTCGTGAAGAAAAAAACACGTTTAAGTTTGTTTATACGCTTCATTACGAGTGTAAGTCCATATTCCTCTTTTAGCTGAGTGTAAGTCCATATTACTTTATTACGCGAGTGTTAGTCCATATCCCTGTATTACGTGAGTGTAAGTCCATATTCCTCTATTACCTGAGTGTAAGTTTATATCCTTTTATACGCGAGTGTAAGTCCATAACCCTTTATTACGTGAGTGTAAGTCCATATCCCTTTATCACGTGAGTGTCAGTCCATATGCCTTTATTACGTGAGTGCAAGTCCATATCCCTTTATTACGTGAGTGTAAGTCCATATGCCTCTATTACCCGAGTGTAAGTTTATATCTCTTTATACACGAGTGTAAGTCCATAACCCTTTATTACGTGTGTGTAAGTCCATATCCCTTTATCACGTGTGTGTAAGTCCATATCCCTTTGTCACGTGAGTGTAAGTCCATACATCTTTATTACTTGAATGTAAATCCATATATCTTTATTACGTGAGTGTACGTCCATATCGTTTTATTACGTGAGTGTAAGTCCACATCTCTTCATTACGTGAGTGTAAGTTCATACCCTTTATTTCGTAAGTTTAAGTCCATATCGGTTTATTACCTGAGTGCAAGTCCATATGGTGTTATTACGTGAGTGTAAGTCCATATCGTTTTATTACGTGAGTGTAAGTCCATATCGTTTTATTACGCGAGTGTAAGTACCATATCGTTTTATTACGTAAGTGTACGTCCATATCGTTTAATTACGCGAGTGTAAGTACCATATCGTTTTATTACGTGTGTGTAAGTCAATATCGTTTTATTACGCGAGTGTAAGTACCATATGGTTTTATTACGTGAGTGTAAGTCCATATTGTTTTATTACGTGAGTGTACGTCCATATGGTTTTATTACGTGAGTGTAGTTCCATATTGTTTTATTACGTGAGTGTAAGTCCATATGGTTTTATTACGTGAGTGTAAGTCCATATCGTTATATTTACACTTGCTAGGCCTGGTCACAATACGTAAGTACTAGCCGATTTTGTTTACCATAACTGCATGGTAAGATTGAACTTTGAACTTGCGTATGAAAATATTCTATGCAACATAAAGGGGCTACTTTTTTTAAAAGAAACACATGGCTTTGTTTACATTTTGACGTAACATTACGTGGATATTGCTGTTTTTCATAGAATTTGGGGAAAATGTAAACAATACATATATGTTTTATATTTATATATGATACAAACATTTTTAAAATTAGCAATTGTATAAAGAAACGGGAAAAATATCCCGACCGGGGCGACGTGCAGCGCTTTCATTTTTGTTAAAAATGATGGATGTCAAATGTAAACATTACCTCTGTGTCTGTGTCCTACGAACGAGTCTTTTGGGTTGACGGGCGTGAGACCCACTGACAGAGATAGGTCAGTTATAAACATATTTTCTTGTCTTTGTTCTTTGAGAAATTAATCATGTGTATTATAAAACATGCACCGCTTGTAATCCACGTGTTGACAGTCACACGTCACCACAAATACATTGTATCCATCGAACACAAGTGAAGTTGTTTCATCTATAGATGGCGATGGATCTAAGCGTAGATTATATAATCACATGGCTCCGAAGGATGTAATATCGTCAAGTCAGACGACAATCTCAAACAAATTTAGCTACTTGAACATCGGTGTTTTGACAACTTCGGAAAACTCCAGTGTGTAAGCGTGCGTCAGCCTCGCCTCGCTTCACAATAACGGTCACCGAGTTCACATATGTGGCCTGTACAAATACTTTATGTTATTACGCTATATATTAACTTTTAGCAAAATTGAATACCTATTTAAAGTTCTGATATGATTAAATAAAATTATCACTGAAATTTACTCTGTTTGTCATATTCATTTTACATTAAAATATTGAATTTTTTTTCGTCGCGGATGAATAATTCTATCCTACGTGAAGAGTCATCATTCGCTGTTCAATTGTGTAAGCTCCTCCCACTTTTGACCGACTTTTATTGAATAATTACGTCACTTTCAAATGACGATTTTATTGCATAAAATATAAAAGAAAAGTCTTGTGAGTGTAAATATAGGGATTGGATTTCGTTTTTATGTTAACCATGCTTGTATGGAGCAATTCCTCTAAGAATATATTCAATATGGGGCGCTAACGCGCCCCATAGAATATATTCTTAGACGAATTGCTCCATTCAAGCATGGTTAACTATTACGTGAGTGCAAGTCCATATCGTTTTATTACGTGAGTTTACGTCCATATCGTTTTATTACGTGAGTGTAAGTCAATATCGTTTTATTACGTGAGTGTACGTCCATATCGTTTTATTACGTGAGTGTAAGTCCATATCGTTTTATTACGTGAGTGCAAGTCCATATCGTTTTATTACGTGAGTGTTAGTCCATATCGTTTTATTGCGTGAGTGTAAGTCAATATCGTTTTATTACGTGAGTGTACGTCCATATCGTTTTATTACGTGAGTGTAAGTCCATATCGTTTTATTACATGAGTGTACGTCCATATCCCTTTAATACGTGAGTGCAAGTCCATATCGTTTTATTACGTGAGTGCAAGTCCATATCATTTTATTACGTGAGTGTATGTCCATATCGTTTTATTACGTGAGTGCAAGTCCTATCACTCTAGGGGTTTTCCGAAATTCTTATGGAACTACAAGTATTATTTGATATAGTTTTTAACGTTATTGTTATTTCTCCTTTAATCGAAAACTAACCGTGCGTTCCATTTGCAGATTCCTACCAGTTGTATCGATAAGAATCGGCTGTATCTCAAATGGAACGCGCCGTACCAGCAGATCTGTACCGGTACAAGTGGTTCGTTTTCAGAAGCATACCACTTGGATCCAAGATGGCAGACTCGAGATTTTTCATTTGTGATCAAAATGATTTCTTTGTTGAAAACAAGACAGGGAATATTAATATTCGATAAAACTACATGGAATATTTATTTCAATATATGCCGAAACTATTGATGTTTTACTTTTATATCAATTTTATTGTTAACAACGGAAATTCTTGGCTTTTATATTCGAAGCGTATCTTTCATATGGGTGCCGCCATCACGGAAAAATCCAAACGCGTTCCAGTTGGCTGCCGTATCAAGTTAGTACATCTGGTACGAATCAGTAAATGGAACGCACGGTTAATCTAAAAACAAATAGGAAAATAAAAGACAATTTGTTAAACAGTTGATAAACCCATTAACCTGACGTCTCTCAAATAATGGACATTTTAATTATATAGGAATGAATATGACATTATATGTTTACTATTCAGTAAGTGATGTTAATCAGACATATCGATTGCACTGTTTACACCAATCACACTCCTCCTATCGTTTCAGTTTGGAGCCAGACTGACGTCACTAGGTGTTGTCATCGCCGTCCTAGGTATGTTTGTCACGATAACAAAGTAGCATAAATGGTCAGAGCTCTGGGTGGAGTTGAGTGTTTACATCGGTATGCTTGTAGTTTACTGATAGTCGTCTGGTGTAAACATTTTGATATGAATGTATATTTTCTGTTTTAATATGAATGGTGAAAATGAACACAAATACGTTTTAGAATCAGGCCAAAAATATGTCTATTTAGGGCTACATTGGCAAAAAAATAGGGTCGGTAGGTCGTTTTTTTTAGTGTTTTTTTACTCTAAAGTAATGGCCGGAACCGGAGTCTGATATCGGAATCCCGACTTTTAATTTTTTTTTCGTAGAAATGTAGGGAAAAATTAGGGTCGGGGGTAAAAAATTAAAGTCGGTCGGGTAACCTTAAACAGACATTTTTTTGGCCTCACTTATAATACAACGGTGGTGTCTAGGAGGTTGGGT
Organism: Argopecten irradians irradians; assembly: GCA_004382745.1. NCBI lineage: Eukaryota > Metazoa > Mollusca > Bivalvia > Pectinida > Pectinidae > Argopecten > Argopecten irradians. The sequence continues at coordinate 486,938 of SAYR01000771.1, read as the reverse complement.
GGCAATAGAGAGAGAAGATTTACCTACTAAAGCACAAAATTTCTAGGAGATGAAATATATAAGGAAATCAATCTGATTAAAATACAAGTTCTTTATTTCACTTCGTTTGAAAGAGGATGTGACAATATCCCATTACAGGTCACCTCCTGGTGACCTTTGGAATTGGCCGATCAAAATGCTGCTTCCAAAGTGAATTCCGGGGAAAACTGGATTGAAAGAGCAGTCAGAAGTCGTTATCTCGTCCAAATAGAATAACGAAGTTTAACGTTATATATATACTGGGACGAAATGTCGTGTTCAATTGATGTAACTAGATGTAGAAAATGCATTTGATTGTGAGAAATATAAAAGGTGATATTGATAGCCGTTTTAGTTATAAGGTAGTTCATGTATATATAAACAAAGTTGGACAGACGCGATCCATTTATGAAGAAGTAAACTGCGATATTCCCATAAATGATAATGTCTAAAAGTTAGTTAATACTATGTAAATGATTAGTCATCAACAGTTTATCAACTTCTCTTTGCAGTCTCTTCATCGTTTTCGCAGTCGTCAGACTCATTATGCCCAGCATCACTTGGTGCGTACGACACGATATCAGAAACATGCTTCTGGCACGTGTCAAGTCTCCTGCAGGCTAAAGACAGTATCAAGGAATGTGAAAAAGATGGCGGAGTGCTGGCAGTCATTCCTGACTTGGCTACTCAACAATTCATACAAACACAATACAACGTAAAGCTGGAATCAGGGTATCGATTTTTGTTTTTTTTTCAATATAATGAATCTGCCAGTCCTTGTCGCTGTCTTGCCGCTCATACTACATTTCCTGTTTATGAACAGATATTTTTTGTCTGTGCTTCATTCCTACATCTCCATACCCTTTGTGTTCCTTGCTCTGTCTAGTCCTTCATTCCTTCATCTCCATGTGTTTGTCTTGCTCTCTCTAGTCCTTCATTCCTACATTTCCATGTGTGTGCCTTGCTCTCTCTAGTCCTTCATTCCTACATCTCCATGTGTTTGCCTTGCCCTCTCTACTCCTTCATTCCTACATCTCCCTGTGCTTGCCTTGCTCTCTCTAGTCTTTCATTCCTACATCTCCCGGTGTTTGCCTTGCTCTCTCTACTCCTTCATTGCTACATCTCCCTGTGTTTGCCTTGCACTTTCTCGTCCTTCTTCCTACATCTCCCTGTGTTTGCCTTGCTCTCTCTAGTCCTTCATTCCTACATCTCCCTGTTTTTGCCTTGCTCTCTCTACTCCTTCATTCCTCCATCTCCCTGTGTTTGCCTTGCTCTCTCTCGTCCATCATCCCTACATTTCCAGTTGTTTGCCTTGCTCTCTCTTGTCCTTCATTCCTTCATCTCCCTGTGTTTGCCTTGCTCTCTCTCGCCCTTCATTCCTACATTTCTAGGTGTTTGCCTTCCTCTCTCTTCTCCTTCATTCCTTCATCTCCATGTGTTTGTCTTGCTCTCTCTAGTCCTTCATTCCTACATTTCCATGTGTTTGTCTTGCTCTCTCTAGTCCTTCATTTCAACATCTCCCTGTGTTTGCCTTGCTCTCTCTAGTCCTTCATTCCTACATCTCCCTGTGTTTGCCTTGCTTTCTCTACTCCTTCATTCCTACATCTCCCTGTGCTTGCCTTGCTCTCTCTAGTCCTTCATTCCTACATCTCCCTGTGTTTGCCCTGCTCTCTCTACTCCTTCGTTCCTACATCTCCCTGTGTTTGCCTTGTCCTCTCTACTCCTTCATTCCTTCATCTCCCTGTGTTTGCCTTGCTCTCTCTAGTCCTTCATTCCTACATTTACTTGTGTTTGCCTTGCTCAGTCTAGTCCTTCATTTCAACATCTCCTTGTGTTTGCCTTGCTCTCTCTAGTCCTTCATTCCTACATCTCCCTGTGTTTGCCTTGCCCTCTCTACTCCTTGATTTCCTACATTTCACTGTGGTTGTCTTGCTCTCTCTAGTCCTTCATTCCTACATCTCCCTGTGTTTCTCCGCTCTCTCTCGTCCTTCATTCCTACATCTCCCTGTGTTTGCCTTGCTCTCTCTACTCCTTCATTCCTACATCTCCCTGTGTTTGCCTTGCTCTCTCTCGTCCTTCATTCCTACATTTCCAGGTGTTTGCCTTGCTCTCTCTTGTCATTCATTCCTTCATCTCCCTGTGTTTACCTTGCTCTCTCTAGTCCTTCAATCCTACATCTCCCTGTGTTTGCCTTGCTCTGTCTAGTCTTTCATTTCAACATCTCCCTGTGTTTGCCGTGCTCTCTCTAGTCCTTCATTCCTACATCTCCCTGTGTTTGCCTTGCCCTCTCTACTCCTTGATTTCCTACATTTCACTGTTGTTGTCTTGCTCTCTCCAGTCCTTCATTCTTACATCTTCCTGTGTTTGCCTTGCTCTCTCTACTCCTTCATTCCTACATCTCCCTGTGTTTGCCTTGCTCTCTACATCGGTCCTTCATCCTACATTTCCAGCGTGTTTTTGCCTTGCTTCTCTTCTAGTCCTTCATTCCTTCCATCTCCTGTGTTTGCCTTGCTCTCTCTCGTCCATCATCCCTACATTTCCAGTGTGCTTGTTGCCTTTCCTTCTGCGGTGCCTTGTCGTTTGTCTCTCGCTTCATTCCAACATTCCTGTGTTTGCCCTTCCTCTTCTAATCTCTTCATTCCTTCATCTCCATTGTTTGTCTCTGCCCTCTCTACTCCCTTCGATTCCTAGATTTCACTGTGTTTATGTCTTGCTCTCTCTTAGTCCTTCATTCATACATCTCCCTGTGTTTCTCCTCTCTCTCGTTCTTCATTCTACATCTCCCTGTGTTTGCCTTGCTCTCTCTACTCCTTCATTCCCTACATCTCCCTGTGCTTGCTTTTCTGTCCTTGATCTCTTCTCCACTGTGTGCCCGTCTTTACCTTCGTTCCTACATCTCCTAGTGTTTGCCCTGTCCTCTCTCTTCCTATCATTCCTTCATCACACTGTGTTTGCCTGACTCTCTCTAGTCCTTCATTTCCTACCATTTTCAATGGTGTTTGCCTTGCTCAGTCTAGTCCTTCATTTAACATCTCCTGTGTTTGCCTTGCTCTCTCTAGTCCTTTCATTTCTACTCTCCCTGTGTTTGCCTTGCCTCTCTAACTCCTTGTTTTCCTACATTTCACTGTGGTTTGTCTTTTGCCTCTCTCTGTCCTTTATTCCTACATCTCCCTGTGTTTCTCCGCCTCTCTCGGTCCTTCATTGCTACATCTCCCTGTTGTTTGCCTGCTCTCTCTAACTCCTTTCATTCCTTACATCTCGTTGTTGCCTTGACTCTGTCTTCTCTATGGTTCCTTGCTCTCTCTCGTCTTATTCTCTTCTCTCCTGTGATTTACTTGGCTCTCTTCTTGTCCTTCAATTCCTACCTCTCCTGGTGTTTGTCTTGCTCTGTCTAGTCTTTCAGTTTCAACATCTCCCTGTGGTTGCCTGTGCTCTCTCTAGTCCTTCATTTCCTACATCTCCCTGTGTTTGCCTTTGCCCTCTCTAAACTCCTTGAATTTCCTACATTTCACTGTGGTTGTCTTGGGCTCTCTCTAGTCCTCATTCTCATCCCTGTTCCGTTACCTATTCTCATCTCCTGTGTTTCCTTGCTGCTCTCTCTTCGTTCCTTCATTCCTACATTTCGTTTGCCTCTTCCTTGTCTCTACTCATGTTTTTGCCTTGCTCTCTCTACGTCCTTCATTCCTACATCTTCCATACCCTTTGTGTCCTTGCTCTGTCTAGTCCTTCATTCTCATCTCCATGTGTTTGTCTTGCTCTCTCTAGTCCTTCATTCCTACATTTCCATGTGTGTGCCTTGCTCTCTCTAGTCCTTCATTCCTACATCTCCATGTGTTTGCCTTGCCCTCTCTACTCCTTCATTCCTACATCTCCCTGTGTTGCCTTGCTCTCTCTAGCTTTCATTCCTACATCTCCCGGTGTTTGCCTGCTCTTCTCTACTCCTTCATTGCTAACATCTCCCTGTGTTTGCCTTGCACTTTCTCGTCCTTCTTCCTACTCTCCCTGTGTTTGCCTTGCTCTCTCTAGTCCTTCATTCCTACATCTCCCTGTTTTGCCTTTGCTCTCTCTACTCTTCATTCCTCCATCTCCCTGTGTTTGCCTTGCTCTCTCTCGTCCATCATCCCTACATTTCCAGTTTGTTTGCCTTGCTCTCTCTTGTCCTTCATTCCTTCATCTCCCTGTGTTTGCCTTGCTCTCTCTCGCCCTTCATTCCTACATTTCTAGGTGTTTGCCTTCCTCTCTCTTCTCCTTCATTCCTTATCTCCATGTGTTTGTCTTGCCTCTCTCTAGTCCTTCATTCCTACATTTCCATGTGGTTTGTCTTGCTCTCTCTAGTCCCTTCATTTCAACATCTCCCTGTGTTTGCCTTGCTCTCTCTAGTCCTTCATTCCTACATCTCCCTGTGTTTGCCTTGCTTTCTCTACTCCTTCATTCCCTACATCTCCTGGCTTGCCTTGCTTCTCTCTAGTCCTTCATTCCTCATCTCCCTGTGTTTGCCCTGCTCTCTCTACTCCTTCGTTCCTACATCCCCTGTGTTTGCCTTGTCCTCTCTACTCCTTCATTCCTTCATCTCCCTGTGTTTTTGCCTTGCTCTCTCTAGTCCTTCATTCCTACATTTACTTGTGTTTGCCTTGCTCAGTCTAGTCCTTCATTTCAACATCTCCTTGTGTTTGCCTTGCTCTCTCTAGTCCTTCATTCCTACATCTCCCTGTGTTTGCCTTGCCCTCTCTACTCCTTGATTTCCTACATTTCACTGTGGTTGTCTTGCTCTCTCTAGTCCTTCATTCCTACATCTCCCTGTGGTTTCTCCGCTCTCTCTCGTCCTTCATTCCTACATCTCCCTGTGTTTGCCTGCTCTCTCTACTCCTATCATTCCTACATCTCCCTGTGTTTGCCTTGCTCTCTTCGTCCTTCATTCCTACATTCCAGGTGTTTGCCTTGCTCTCTCTTGTCATTCATTCCTTCATCTCCTGTGTTTACCTTGCTCTCTCTAGTCCTTCAATCCTACATCTCCCTGTGTTTGCCTTGCTCTGTCTAGTCTTTCATTTCAACATCTCCCTGTGTTTGCCGTGCTCTCTCTAGTCCTTCATTCCTACATCTCCCTGTGTTTGCCTTGCCCTCTCTACTCCTTGATTTCCTACATTTCACTGTTGTTGTCTTGCTCTCTCTAGTCTTCATTCTACATCTCCCTGTGTTTGCCTTGCTCTTCTACTCCTTCAATTCCTACATCTCCCTGTGTTTGCCTTGCTCCTCTCTCGTCCTTCATTCTACATTTCCAGGTGTTTGCCTTGCTCTCTCTTGTCATTCATTCCTTCATCTCCCTGTGTTTGCCTTGCTCTCTCTCGTCCTTCATTCCTACATTTCCAGGTGTTTGCCTTTGCTGTGTCTAGTCCTTCATTTCAACATCTCCCTGTGTTTGCCTTGCTCTCTCTAATCCTTCATTCCTACATCTCCCTGTGTTTGCCTTGCCCTCTCTACTCTTGATTTCCTACATTTCACTGTGGTTGTCTTGCTCTCTCTAGTCCTTCATTCCTACATTCCCTGTGTTTCTCCGCTCTCTCTCGTCCTTCATTCCTACATCTCCCTGTGTTTGCCTTGCTCTCTCTACTCCTTCATTCCTACATCTCCCTGTGTTTGCCTTGCTCTCTCTCGTCCTTCATTCCTACATTTCTAGGTGTTTGCCTTCCTCTCTCTTGTCCTTCATTCCTTCATCTCCCTGTGTTTGCCTTACTCTCTCTAGTCCTTCATTCCTACATTTCCATGTGTTGTCTTGCTCTGTCTAGTCCTTCATTTCACATCTCCCTGTGTTTGCCTTGCTCTCTCTAGTCCTTCATTTCTACATCTCCCTGTGTTTGCCTTGCCCTCTCTACTCCTTGATTTCCTACATTTCACTGTGGTTGTCTTGCTCTCTCTAGTCCTTTATTCCTACATCTCCCTGTGTTTCTCCGCTCTCTCTCGTCCTTATTCCTACATCTCCCTGTGTTTGACTTGCTCTCTCTACTCCTTCATTCCCTACATCTCTTGTTTGCCTTGCTCTCATCTCGTCCTTCATCCTACATTTCTAGTGATTGTCTTGCTCTTCTTGTCCTTCATTCTACATTTTCGCATGTGTTTGTCTTGACTCTGTATAGTCCTTCATTTTCAACATCTCCCTGTGTTTGCCTTCTTCTCTCTAGTCCTTCATTCCTACATCTCCCTGTGTTTGCCTTGCCCTCTCTACTCCTTGATTTCCTACATTTCACTGTGGTTGTCTTGCTCTCTCTAGTCCTTCCATTCCTACATTCCCTGTGTTTCTCCGCTCTCTCTCGTCCTTCATTCCTACATCTCCCTGTGTTTTGCCTTGCTCTCTCTACTCCTTCATTCCTACATCTCCCTGTGTTTTGCCTTGCCTCTCTCTACTCTTCTCCTCTCTCCGTGCTTACTCTCGTCGTTCATTCCTACATTTCCGGTGTTTGCCTTAGCTTCTCTTGTCATTCATTCCTTTCTTGTGTTACCTTGCTCTCTCTAGTCCTTCATTCCTTAACATCTCCCTGTGTTTGCCTTGCTCTGTCTACGTCTTTCATTTCAAATCTCCCTGTGTTTGCCTTGCTCTCTCCAGTTCTTCATTCCTACATCTCCCTGTGTTTGCCTTGCCCTCTCACTCCTTGATTTCCTACATTTTTCACTGTGGTTGTCTTGCTCTCTCTAGTCCTTCATTCCTACAATCTCCTGTGTTCTCGCCTTGATCTCTCTACTCCTTCATTCCTACATTCTCCCTGCTGTTTGCCCTGCCTCTCTCTCGGTCTTCATTCCTACCTTTCCCTGTGTTTGCCTTGCCCTCTCTTACTCCTTGATTTCCTCATTTCAGCTGTGGTTGCCTTGCTCTCTCTAGTCCTTCATTCCCTAATTTCCCTGTGTTTACCGCTCTCTCTAGTCCTTCATTCCTAATTACCTGGTTTGCCTTGCTCTCTCTAGTCCTTCTTCTAATCTCCCTGTGTTTGCCTTGCTCTCTTTCGTCCTTCATTCCTACATTTCCAGGTGTTTTGCTTCTATGCTAGTCTTCATTTCTAACATCTCCCTGTGTTTGCCTTGCTCTCTCTAGTTCCTTCATTCCTACATCTCCTGTGTTTGCCTTTGCCCTCTCTACTCCTTGATTCCTACATTTCACTGTGGTTGTCTTTGCTCCTCTTCTTCATCCTATTTCTGTTTTCTCGTCTCTGTTCATTCTACATCTCCCTGTGTTTGCCCTTGCTCTCTCTACTCTTTCATTCCTACATCTCCCTGTGTTTGCCTTGCTCTCTTCGTCCTTCATTCCTACATTTCCTAGTGTTTGCCTTGCTCTCTCTTGTCCTTCATTCCTACATTTCCTGTGTTTTGCCCTTGCTCTCTCTCAGTCCTTCATTCCTACATTTTCCATCAGTGTTTGTCTTGCTCTGTCTAGTCCTTCATTTCAACATCTCCCTGTTTTGCCTTGCTCCTCTCTAGTCCTTCATTCTACATCTCCCTGTGTTTGCCTTGCCTCTCTACTCCTTTGATTTCCCTACATTCACTGTGGTTGTCTTGCTCTCTCTAGTCCTTTCCTACATCTCCCTGTGTTTCTCCGCTCTCTCTCAGTCTTCATTCCTACATCTCCCTGTGTTTGCCTTGCTCTCTCTACTCCTTCATTTCTACACCCCCTGTGTTGCCTGCTCTCTCTCTCCTTCATTCCTACATTTCTAGTGTTTGCCTTGCTCTCTCTTGTCCTTTCATCTCCTGTACCATCCTTTCCATCGTGTTTTGCCTTGCTCTGTAAACGTTTCATTTCAAACATCCCTGTGTTTTTGCCTTGCTCTCTCTAGTCCTTCATTCCTACATCTCCCTGTGTTTGCCTTGCCCTCTCTATCCTTGATTTCCTACATTTCACTGTGGTTGTCTTGCTCTCTCTCGTCCTTTCTTCTACATCTCCCGTGGTTTCTCGCCTTATCTCTATAGTCTTTCATTCCTACATCTCCTGTGTGTTGCCTTGCTCTCTCTCGTCCTTCATTCCTACATCTCCCTTGTGTTTGCCTTGCTCTCTCTCGTCCTTCTTCCTAATCTCCTGTGTTTGCCCTTGCTCTCTCTCGTCCTTCATTCCTACATGTCCTGTGTTTGCCTTGCTCATTCATTCCTACATTTTTTCTGTGGTTGCCTTGCTCTCTCTAGTCCTTCCATTCCTACATCTCCCTGTGTTTGCTCTTCCCGCTCTCTGCTAGTCTTCATTCCTACATCTCCCTGTGCTTGCCTTGCTCTCTCTAGTCCTTCATTCCTAATCTCCCTGTGTTTGCCTTGCTTTCTCTCCGTCCTTCATTCCTACATCTCCTGTGTTGCCTTGCTCTCTCTACTCGTCTTTCATTCCTACATCTCCCTGTGTTTTGCCTTGCTCTCTCTCGTCCTTCATTCCTACTTTCCAGTTGTTTGCCTTGCTCTGTCTAGTCTTCATTTCAACATCTCCCTGTGTTTGCCTTGCTCTCTCTAGTCCTTCATTCCTACATAACTCCTCTGTGTGTTTTGCTCTCTCGCCTCTCATCTGTCTCACTCCTTCATTCCTACATCTCTGCTCTCGTGTTTGCCTTGCCTCTTTACTCCTTCATTCCTACATTTCCCTGTGTTGTCTTTGCTCTCTCTAGTCTTCATTCCTCTCACTGTGTTTTCCCGCTCTCTCTTGTCCTTCATTCCTTCATCTCCCTGTGTTTGCCTTGCTCTCTCCTCTTCATTCCTACATTCACTGGTTTGTCTTTGCTCTCTAGTCCTTCATTCCTACATTTCCATGTGTGTTGCCTTGCTCCTGTCTAGTCCTTCATTTCAACATCTCCCTGTGTTTGCCTTGCTCTCTCTAGTCCTTCATTCTACATCTCCCTGTGTTTGCCTTGCTCTCTCTACTTCCTTCATTCCTACATTTCCTGTGTTGTCCTGCTCTCTCTACTCCTTCATTTTCTACATCTCCCTGTTGTTTGCTCTCTCTCTCGTCCTTCATTCCTACACTCTCCATGTGTTTGCCTTGTTCTCTCTGCGTCCTTCATTCCTAACATCCTCCTCGTGTTATGCCTTGCTCTCTCTCGTCCTTCATTCCTACTTCCCGTTTTGCCTTGCCTCTCTCTAGTCCTTCATTCCTATCATCTTCCGTGTTTGCCTTAGCTCTCTCTAGTCCTTCATTCCTACATCTCCTTGTGTTTGCCTGCCCTCTCTAGTCCTTCCATTCCTCATCTTCCCTGTGTTTGTCTTTGCTCTTTCTAGTCCTTCATTCCTACATCTCCTGTTTTGCCTTGCCTTTCCTAGTCCTTCTTTCAACATCTCCACTGTGTTGCCTTGCTCTCTCTACTCCTTCATTGCCTACATCTCCCTGTGTTTGCCTTGCTCTCTCTCGTCCTTCATTCCTACATTTCCAGTTGTTGCTTGTTCTGTCTAGTCCTTCATTTCAACATCTCCTGTGCTTGCCTGCTCTCTCTAGTCATTCATTCCTACATCTCCCTGTGTTTGTCTTGCTCTTCTAGTCCTTCATTCCTACATCTCCCTGTGTTTGCCTTGCCTCTTGTACTCCTTCATTCCTACTTCTCCCTGTGGTTGTCTTGCTCTCTCTAGTCCTTCATTCCTACATCTCCTGTGTTTCTCCGCTCTCTCTCGTCCTTCATCTCTACATTTCCCTGTGTTGCCTTGCCTCTCTACTTTCATTCCTACATTTCCCTGTGTTGCCTTGCTTCTCCTCGTCCTTCATTCCTACATTCTCCCCTGTGTTTGCCTTGCTCTCTCTACTCTTCATTCTACATCTCCCTGTGTTTGCCTTGCTCTCTCTAGTCCTTCATTCCTACATTTCCATGTATTTCCCTTGCTCTGTCTAGTCCTTCATTTCAAATCTTCCGTGTTTGCCTTGCTCTCTCTAGTCCTTCATTTCTTACATCTTCCCGTGTTTTGCCTTGCTCTCTATCGTCTTCATTTCCTACATCTCCTGTGTTTGCCTTGCGCTCTCTATCTTCCTTATTCCTACATTCACTGTTTTTGCCTTGCTTCTCTCTAGTCCTTCATTCCTACATTTCCATGTATTTCCCTTGCTCTGTCTAGTCCTTCATTTCAACATCTCCCTGTGTTTGCCTTGCTCTCTCTAGTCCTTCATTCCTACATCTCCCTGTGTTTGCCTTGCTCTCTCTACTCCTTCATTTCTTCATATTCCTGTGTTTGCCTTGCTCTCTCTACTCCTTCATTTCTACATATCCCTGTATTTGTTTGCTCTCTCTCCTCGTCCTTCCATTCCTACATCTCCATGTGTGTGCCTTGTTCTCTCTCGTCCTTCATTCCTACCGTCTCCTCGTGTTTGCCTTGCTCTCTCTCGTCTTTCCTTTATTCCTACATCTTCCCGTGTTTGTCTTGCTCTCTCTAGTTCCGTCATTTCTACATATTCCCGTGTTTGGCCTTGTCTCTCTCGTCCTTCATCCTAATCTCCTGTGTTTGCCTTGCCCTCTCTACTCCTTCATTCCTACATTTCCCTGTGGTGTCTTGCTCTTCTGTCCTTCATTCTACATCTCCTGTGTTTGCTGCTGTGTCTAGTCCTTCATTTCAACATCTCGCTGTGTTTGCCTTGCTCTCTCTACTCCTTCATTCCTACATCTCCCTGTGTTTGCTTGCTCTTCTCTCGTCCTTCATTCCTAATTCTCCAGGGTGTTTGCTTGTTACTGTCTAAGTCTTTCATTTCACATCTTCCTGTGGCTTGCCTTGCTCTCTCTAGTCATTCATCCTAAATCTCCCTGTGTTTGTCTTGCTTCTCTACTCCTTCATCCTACATCTCCCTGTGTTTTTGCCTTGCCCTCTTTACTCCTTCATTCCTACTTTTCTCTGTGGTTGTCTGCTCTCTCTAGTCCTTCATTCCTACATCTACTTGTGTTTACTCCGCTCTCTCTCGTCCTTCATTCCTGACATCTCCTGTGTTTGCCTTGCCTCTCTACTCCTTCATTCTACATTTTCCCTGTGTTTGCCTTGCTTTCTCTCGTCCTTCATCCTACATCTCCCTGTGTTTTGCCTTGCTCTCCTCTACTCCTTCATTCCTACATCTCCGTGTTTGCCTTGCTCCTCTCTAGTCCTTCATTCCTACATTTCCATGTATTTCCCTTGCTCTGTCTAGTCCTTCATTTCAACATCTCCCTGTTCCTGTCTCTGTTTACCATTTCCTGTTAGCCTTACGTCTCATCCTACTTAGTACCTTGCCTCTCATTCCGTACCATCTCCCTGTGCCTCTTTTCGTCCTTATACAATCTCCTGTGTTCCCCTTTCTTCATTCTAACCCTGTGGCCTTCACTTCTCGCCTTATCCACTCTCCGGTGTCTGTCCCTTCAATTCTTGTTTGCCTTGCTCTCTCTCGCTTCTCTCATCTCCCTGTTTGCCTTCTCACTCCTTCATCTACTCTCCCTTGTTTGCCTCTTTCAGTCCTTCTTCTACTTTCCTGTACCCTTGCTCGCTAGTCTTATTCACATCTGATGCTCTCAGTCCTTATTCTCATCCCTGTGTTTGCCTTGCTCTTTCTTTTCGTCCCTTCCATTCCTCACATCTCCCTGTGGTTTGCCTTGCACTTTCTCTCCTTCAATTTCCTACTCTCCCTGTGTTGCCTTGCTCTCTCTACTCCTTTCTTTCTTCATATTCTGTGTTGCCTTGCTCTACTCACTCCTTCATTTTACATATCCTGTATTCTGCTTGCTCTCTCTCTCGTCCTTCATTCCTACATCTGCCATTGTGTAGCCTTGTTCTCTCCGTCCTTCATTCCTGACGTCTCCTCGTGTTTGCCTTGCTCTCTTCTCGTCCTTTATTCCTACATCTTCCGTGTTTTGTCTTGCTTCTCTCTAGTCCGTCAATTTCTAATATATTCCGTGTTTGCCTTGCTCTTCTCGTCCTTCATCCCTAAAATCTTGCCTGTGTTTTGCCTGCCCTCTCTAACTCCTTCATTCCTACATTTCCCTGGCGGTGTGTCTTGCTCTTTCTCGTCTTTATTCCTACATCTTCCTGTGTTTGCCTTACTCTCTATAGTCCTTCATTCTTACATCTCCCTGTGATTGCCTACTTTCTAAGTCTTTCATTCCTACATCTCGCTGTGTTCGCCTTGCTTCTTTCTCGCCTTCATTCCTACACTCCCTGTGTATTGCCTTGCTCTTTCTCGTCCTTTCATTCCTCATCTCGCCGTGTTTGGACCTCTTTCGCCTTCTTATACATCTTTGACCTTGCTCTCTCTCCATTCCTACATTTCTTGTGT